>JAPDNY010000008.1:108058272-108280772 GCA_029375565.1 Gekko gecko | reverse complement strand
ATGGAGGTGGTGGGAGAGTATGCTCCATCATAGAAGGAGGAATGTATATAGGATGTGGAGGAATAGGAACAGCTTTGCCCCAGCCGAGTTTCATCTCAAAAGACATGATCATCTTGCCTGGTAAATAAAATATTACACTGTTTTAGAAATATGTGAACCAGTAGCAACCTTAAAGTCTCAGTAAAAAGTGTAAGTCTTTGTTTAACTTCATGTATTTGTCATTTACAGTAAAACAGTTTCACTTAAATAATGCTGCCCCTTTACAAAAAGCACACTTCGTCTCCAAGTAAGCTGACAACTCCCAAACAGATTTCATGTGCTCCTAAAACCTGCAGAATAAATGAATTTGGACAGACTTACTATGTATACCCTACTAAAACCTAAGCACTGCAGGTTCCAAAGTCCAGTCCACATCACAGTATTTTACTACACTGAAAGAGACAAAGCACTGTTTTGTAGGAGACTATATGACCTTGCAATTTTCAAACTGGAACAGCAAAAATCCAGATAATTCATACATTAATGTCATAGCCAAATGTGTGGAGAGCATATTTTTTTATAGTTAGCTAAGGTAAAAGATGAAGGGCTTCATCTGAAGAAAAACACAGATGTTAAGAACATCTCGGGGAATCTGAAAGGCATCTGGTCAATTTAACAGCCTGTGTTTCCACGAGTGAATTGACTCCTCCACCTGCACCTTCCACTTTCAGCTGCAGCCTCCTGAGCTGCATTTGACATAATTCCTGAGGGTCTCCTGACCTTCAAGAGAAGGAGGGGCAGGGGTGTAGGAAGAAAAAAAGCAACTGGACAACATAAATACCTCTGGATTTAATCTTTCAAGGTTATTAAAGTGTGGTGTTTACAAAAGAGGACAAAGACAGGAGCTACAGGGTACAGAAGCTCTACCCAAGCTGTGCAAGTCAAAACTGGCGTAAGTAGCAGAATGCTGCTGCCAGTAAAACAGCTGTGTGTGCTCATTCTCCCATACCAGTTGACAGTGCAGGTGCCAGGGAAATCTCTGTATTCTGTTTTTCTGACTTCACAAGCTGATTTCCAGGCATCATTTTTCTTTTTCTGTAGCGCCTTAAAAACATATGATCCTAGTTTCCAGCCTTCTCCTTTGACCCGCTTACAACACTAGCTGACAACAGCAATGGCATTTAAAAAATCTTACATTTGAGTTGGTTCAATTTTTTCCCTTAATTTAGGGAACCTCACAGTGAAAGAGTATAAGAAGCGTGACAAATACAATTTTCTCTCAAAAAGTTGTGCTCTTCCCAAAATTGACTTGCACTGATACTGTTAACTATTACCATTTAAATTCTTTAGGGCACGTTCAGCATCTCTCCTATTCATGAAGGCAACAAATCCACAATTCCTTTCTCTTGCTCTTTCTTCATCAGTTCTTGGCCACATAATTTTGACACTCGCTAGAGGTCCAAAGCGTCCAAATTCCTGGCATAGCATCTCTTCATTCATCTATAGGAACAAGCCAGAATTACGCATTTCTCATGTTTATGTACTGCCACTGAGAAACCATGATATAAAATGTTATTATAAAAGTATCCTGCAGTTATTTATTACACTGAAAAAGCCAATATGCAACAGGAAGCAAATCCTATGTTCACACACTTGAAGGCGTTTGGGGAACTTTTATAACGGCTGAGACAAAAAAGTCTACTGTACTGTAGTCTTTTTCTGAGCCCCGTACCCTGCAACAAGTGGTCAGTCCATCTCTCCCCATATGGATCCAGCTGCTGAGCCAATATTCATCTGACATACATAATTAAAGGCCACTGTAGTATGAGGAGATAGGGATCACTATAGGCTTCTACACCAATGATTTTTTTAGGAATTAACAAAGCTGCACATCTAATTATGCTAAAGTATAAAAGGCTGTGGAGAAGTTCTTGTGCAGGCATCTTCAGAATAACAAGTTGTTACAGTTTGTACCACACTTCACAAAGCATTTGAACTGAAAGGTATATAAGCAAATAGCTAACATTTGGGAAGCACTTCTGTAGGAACTCTCTGGAGAGAGAAAAATTTAGGTTAAGTTCAACAAATGAATGGTAATTAACTATGCTAGCATCATTCAGGAAACAGGAATAGAGCTACAATCCAATCCCTGCTCATCCCAGCCACTGATTCACAGGATGATTTTGTGGAAGCCACTCTCTTAAATTCAGTCTCCTGACTGTAAAATAGACAAAAAGAGACCATCTCACATGACAGTTGAGTAAAATAAGTGTAAACACACATTTATGTATTGTGCTAACTATATCCTTATTCTATTTCCCAGACTTTTTTTGTGTGTGTGGATACCTATTCCCACCAACAGGGGCCTCAGTCTCCCCCAACAGCTTTTCCTGCATAGTCAGTAGACTTCCTGGGTTTGTAGAAAAATCCAAACAGTGAGAAAATCCCTTCAGGGACGGTTGAATTCCTCCCAAAACCTTTTGAAATGGCCTCTGCAGGGACCTAATTCCAGGCATCAACGGTGAGAAATTAGAATGTTTTGGGGGGGAGAGGCTTCTAACTGGCTCTGTCAGTAAAGGGTGGGGGAGAAGGGCCCTTTCTTTCCAGGCCTCTTTCGGCCTTGGAGGGAGGGAGCCTTGGGGCCAGGCTGGGGAATTCCTAAAGGTTTTGGGGTGGAGTGTACGGAGGGCAGGGTTTGGGGAAGGGAGAGGCCTCAGCTGGGTATCATGCCACAGAATCCACCCTCCAAAGGAGCCATTTTATCCAGGGAGACAGATCTGTTGTTCACAGATCTCTGGAGTTCACTCTCCAGGCCCCACTTGGAAGTTGCCAACCCTAGGCCTGGCAGCAGTCTAGGGTTGCCAGGTCCCCCCATGGGCACTGGCAGGGGATGGGGGTAGTGGGGTTGCCAGCTCCAGGTCTGGAAACTCCTGGAGATTTGGGGATGGAGCCTGGGGAGGACAGGGACCTCAGTGGGGTACAATGCCCTAGAGTCCACCCTCCAAAACATCCATTTTCTCCAGAGGAAGTTATCTCAGTAGTCTGGAGCTGAGCAGTAATTCCAGGGGATCCACAGATCCCACCTGGAGGCTGGCATCCCTAGGCAGCACCCTCTGGGTGACTTGATACCACCTAATTTGCATGACAACTTGGCCTGGCTGCTTACTGCTCTTCAGCAGCCACCCAAAGAAAGCCAGCAGTGGTGCAGCAGTTAGAGCTTCAGAGTAGGGTCTGCAAGACCCAGGTTCAGATTCCCATATTGCAGTGGAAGCTGACTGGGTGATTTTGGACCAGTCACATACTTTCAGCCTAACCAACCTCACAGGGTTGTTGAGCAGATAAAAAGGAGGTGAGAATAATGTAAGCTGCTTTGGTCCCCACTGTGGAGAAAGACTATAATTTTCCTTGGTAGAAGCTGTAGGGGAGGGGGTGGAGACGAAAAGCTGAAGACAGATAAAGGCAGACAAAGGTTAAGTTGGCTGTTGGGTGGGAAGGAAATAGAGTTGCCAACTCTGGATTGGGAAACTCCTGGACATTTAAGGGGTGGATCCTGGGGATGGTGGGGTTTGAGGAGGGGAGGAACTTCAGACCGGTATAATGCCATAGACTCCAGCCTCCAAACCAGCCGTTTCCTCCATTAGAACTACCATTGCCAGCCTCTGGGTGAGGGCTGGAGATCACCCAGAATTACAACTGTTGTCCGGGTGACAGAGATCAGTTCCCCTGGATAAAATGGCTGCTTTGGAGGGTTGAATCTATGGCTCCACCCCCAGAAGGAAGAAAGAGTGTGAGATAGGTAAAGGTAGCGGGGAGGAAGCAAAGGTGTGAGGAATGGGATGACCATCCCGCAAGTTTCTTGCAGGTCTCCACTTGTAGTATACTAATTACATATTACAGGCATAGAAACAATTTATACAGGGAGGGCTAGTTTAAAAAATTAATTAAAATTTTAATGGCTGTAATTAATACCTGGGGATTTATGTTTCCAAGGTACAAATTCGTTGTGCTTGGATCTCCTACATCATGTGAACCTGGAGCATAGTCATCCAGTACTAAAAAAAGAAAAAAAGAAAGATGTAACTCAAAACATACATTTCAAAGGAACAAAGTACTTATTAAATAGTTATGAAATTATATTACCACCTGAAGATCTGTTTCTTCTTGAAGGGGCATCCACTAAACAAAAGACAAGAGTACCTACTTAGTTCTACGTTTTAAATGAATTAAAAATATAATAAAGTGAAAATTACTTACTGGAACGACGCTGTCCATCCGAATCTGACTGAGGTGGCTCAAAACGACTTAATCTACCTTTGGTTTTATGCCTTTCATCACGTTCTTCTTGAATTCTATGGAAGAAACATCAAAGTTGGTAGCTGGATACAATTCTAATGGCTATACATTAAAGTTTCTTTCAACAATTCACTGCAAGTAACATCATCCCATTCATCAACAAATCTTACCTACATTGTTTAACACAGAGGGTCAAAAGTCTGTTAGATCTGGGTCCAGTGCAGGCATATTTGGGTTGCTGTCTTCTATTCCCATGAACGAGTCTTGTTCTCTCTCCCACCCCTCCTGAAAGTTAATTGGCCACTGACAAGCCTGACAGGGAAGGGGCCAGGTGACAGTGGGCCAGACAGGCTGGTACTAGCAGCTTTGTTATTAAAACAAAGGTATTTTTAAAGGAAAAGGTTGCTTCATTGCAGGCCAATTCTGTTATCTGCTACACATTTGCTATAGAACATGGCTGATATCTCTGACGGCATTTTTTCAGTTTCTTAAGAAATGAGAGTAGTATATGCTCACAGAGACATAAAACAAAACTACAACATAGAAAAATCATCAAGTAGTACTATGTTTATAGCATATGGAACTACACAGGGCTGGATCCAATACCATCAGCAGAGCCTGCTACAGCCCACTAAGCTCACTGAAATGTTTCTTTTGGGGAACAAGAGACCCCCAAGAGCAGCATGTAGGGGTCTGCAGTGGGAGAGATTAGCAAAAGTGTGCTCACTTCCTATGATCACCTTTGGATCCAGACCACTGATTACTTGTTATTTTTATTCATCCACTGTACTTCATATTATTGGATTTACCTTACATTTTCTGCAATTTTCAAAATAGTACACATTAATTCTTTTATGAAAAGAACTGTAGGACTAAAATTTTTATTGGCCACTGATACCTTTGCTGATATTAGAAGAGCTACATTAAAATTGTACTTTAATTAAATCAAAACCCCAAACAATATACCAGGATTCAATGGGAGGTTCTCTTTTATCATCAATTTAGAAGAAGAGAAGAGATTGGATTTATACCCCGCCCTTCACTACCCAAAGGTGTCTCAGAGCGGCTTACAAACTCCTTTCCCTTCTCCTCCCCACAACAGACACCCTGTGAGGCAGGTGGGGCTGAGAGAGCTCTTGACAGAAACTGCTCTTTTTTCAAGAACAGCTGTGCCAGAGCTATGGCTTGCCCAAGGTCATCCAGCCAGGTGCAAGTGGAGGAGTGGGGAATCAAACCCGGTTCTCCCAGATTAGAGTCTGCACACTTAACCACTACACCAAACTGGCTTAGGATGCAGTCCTGAGAATATTTCCCTTGGAGTAAATTAAATTAAATTAGATTTATTTTCAAGAAGGGCTACTGAGGCTGGCTTCCTTAATGACACTTAAGCTAAGTTTAGTACAGTTAGCAATCTGAATCCCCAGCAATTACTCTACACATCATTTAACTTACAAGGAGTCAAATACTTACTGTTTTAATTCTTCTTTAAAAAGCTCCAAATTGCTCTTTTTCTTTTCTTTTTCTCCCTTCTTCAAAGGCTAAATATACAAATTGCAAAATACTTCAGAATATGCAATTGTTTTTATAACAGGCAATGCAAACTGCATGTTCATTTATCAAACTATATATTTTTCCTGAATGCTATTATAAATGATAAGCTATCCACTGAGAAAAAGCAACTAAATGACCTGATCCTTTAAGCCACTGCACAAAAGAGAAGTTTTTTCCATAACTAGACTTAAACATACCAGCAGCAGTGCAAATGCACAACTGATTCGTCCAAAACCATACCAAGAGCCAGACAGCCAACACTACACAATCACAAAATGGAAACTATGGTCTTCATCTCTCAACCAGGTACATAAGTAAGGCTAAAAAACTGTGAGGCTGATACTGAGAAACTGGAAATTTTTAACCCTCTGCAGGGCTGACATCTAAATGCTTTATTCTGACTGCTAAAAAAAAAGGTGTTAGTGTGCAGGAATTTGAAACATTTCCCAGTTCTCAATACAAGTCGGGGGTACCCCAAAGAATATTATGTTATGTAGTTAGATTTACAAAGACAAAACACACTTCACATGATACTGACCAGGATTAACTTTTTAAAAATTTCTTAAGATTCAAGTTACAGACCAGATGCCCTACAAAGATTTACCCGAAAGCTTACAATTCTATTTACACATTTGGTAGTAAATTCCATTATTTTTAATGAAGCAAGGTTAGATCAAACTGCAACTCTAATCCTAAAGTCCAGTTTTCACAAACACCATATGACAGAGTAAATCTGTTCTAGAATATACTACTTCAGACTACAAGCAGGGACTGATTTACCGTTCCTCCCCTCAATAAAAAAATGCCTTGCACTCCAAAAACTAGCATTTCAGGGAGAAGGCTAATCAAGAACCTGAGCCCACTGGTGGGGAGGGCAGAATATAAATAAAAAAAACTAAAGAATATTTCTCTATGGTTACTCAGTATTTTAAAGCATTTATGATCACCAGTCAGAAGCTCTTAGCAAATGTATTCACAACATTTAAACTTACTGGTTTTTTGGTTTCTATCACTAGAAGGGAGGGAGGTCTCTCATTAGACGATGACGACGATGACGACGATGATGATGACGACTGACTTTGCTGGGGTTTTTGTTCTGCAAATCGTGATGAAGGTTTGTAGATTTTTCCTCGTTTTTCATCAGTTTCATGTTCTTCTGAAACACAGGCCGGTAGTTACTGAAAATGCCTAAGTGAACAAACTTGCCAAGATCCAAAAAGAGCTACTGCAGGCAAGCCAATACTAAGGATTTTTGATCCTTTGAATAGCAGACCCAACGCCATGTAGCAAATTGCCTTTGGAAGTCTCCTCAATTTGAAAGGGGGACTGCCAGAAAACATGCAGAATGGTCTGCTGTCCAAGAATTACAAATCCAAAGCTTCTTTTGGCACATAGAACCAGTTGTGTGATTCTTCTGGATACTGGCAATTGCCTTGATGTGGCTACCATGAATACAGAATGTGTGTCAAACATTTCTTAACCTGTAGCTCACAACATGCACAGGTCATGTGTCATGAAATGTACCATTCTAAAGTAAAACACAAAATTAAGGTTGTTCATGCAACAGAAAATATGATCTCTTCCATTCTAACATAGCCTAGTACTTTGACATATGCATGATAGGAAAATCAACAAAGCAACAGGGCCTTAGCATCCACTATTGTATCCACATAAAAGTACAATTTTAATTGGAGCCAAAGCAGAAGGATTTCCTTTAGTTTTTAAAATAAAAAATACTTTTACAGACAGCACAATGTTCAGCCTCACCTTTAGACGCATTAACAATACCACCTCTGACAAACGTCTTTACTTTATTCCCATCACTTCCTTCAAAGGCAGCAAGGAATTCTTCATAAATTTCTGCAGCTGCCTTCTCATCTTCCTATACATACATCAAATATTAAGTTGTTTATTAGTATTAATGAACTACTTTTGCACATATGACATATGTGCAAAAATTTGCACATAGTTTTCTAGTATTTGTGCTATCCTGGACTACAAATAAACTATGATCAACTAAAAACGTGTGATTTTCCTTTTTATACAAAAAGTCCCAGACTTAAGACAAAACTTGGGGCAAATGTGAAATACAAAATTAGAATCGCACAATCAGGAAGTGGAATAACCTAGCACATCACACACCTTGCATTTATAGGATACCAAAAGCAGGCAGGCATAGTGTATATGTGTTCAGAATCAAAATATAACCCTATTCTATACAGACTCCCCTCTTCTGAAAAAAGTATAGTTCCCTCTTCTAACCCAATAAAATAATTAGGAAAGCCATGGTTAATTATTGCCAGCATTAAACAGCCACATAACCTCCCTGTTGGGACTGATAGGACACTAACATGCAGAGGTTGGAGGATGGACATAGAGAAGAGCAATTCTGCATCACAATCTAGTGCCTAAACATGCAAATATCTCTATACACTTCTGTCTAAAGGTGGACATATAGCAGAAAATCTTACACTGTGTCTTGTTAAAACAAAGAGGCTACACAAAAAAGGGCTATTCAAGTCAGAACCTCCAATTTACTGGCAATGTTCTGACAAAGAAACCCAGTAAGTAGAACACCTCCAGCAGCTTAAATTAATTAATTTGCAAAACAGCATTACCTTCTTTTTCAGTTCCTCCTGCTCCTTCTTGCTTAAGGTTCTCTTGGCAGCACTCATCTTGCCAATACTGAAAGCTTTAAGTTTGCTTTCTAGAAGCGGCTAAAAGAGAAGAAAAGTATCAAAAGATCATATTCACAAAAACACGATTTAAAGCACATTCATGTGTCCAGTTCTACCTGAAATAACATTCTTCACATACATATGGGAGGTATTATTTGTATAACGTGGTTATGTAGTGGAAATAAAACAGACTACCTTGAAACTACAGCTATATACGCATAAAAAGGCATTTATTTCTTAGTATTATGATCAATCCAAGTTGCACAGGACAGTTTTCCCCAATCAAACAGGTAAGGGAGGATAAAAGAGGCATATAAGAAGTATAAATTGAGTACAAAAATAACAATCAGTATTATATAAACATGCCAATCAGCACCACACTAGTTTTTGTATTTGCATGCTTTAACACAATGTTATGTTGACTATGAGCTGATCCATTATAAGAAGTTTAAGAACTAAAAATATCAATTGGAACCCCTAAAATCAAAAGAAAAGAAAGTAACTGCCTATCATTTATACACAGCCTAAAAAAATCCCAATTCAAAAGCCCAGAAAAAATAGAAAAACAATGGGGGATAGTTACCTTTCTTGGAATTGCTGAATTAGGGTAAGGTGTATGTATGAAGATTCTATGTACGACTATGCAATTGTCTTACAATCTATGTAAGACAACTGGACAATACTCTGTATACCGTATAAATATACAAAATATTTTCAAAGATGTCACTGCTTATAAGGGACCAATTCTGTCCATAAGTAATATGCTATATTGTGTATGACAATATACTATGGAACTATTTCAATGTTATAAAGTTTAACTCAATACCCTAATATGCTGATAGTCCTATTGTGACTGGAGGAAACTATTCTGTACAAATAATACATGTTCTTTTGCTTACTACAAAATTTTTGATATTTAATTTCAACATGTCCTTTCTCCTGCCTCAACAAAAACTAAGATTTGTGTGCCAAGGCAGCAGAGGGCACAGCAGTTTTCAGCTTCCATCTCTCCTGTATTAGGTATATTAACATTTTTGCTTGCAGAAAACCAAGGCAATTCAGTAAATATGTGAAACAGTACAAGTTTATATTCTAATTAAGTTAAACGCACTTTTCCAGTGTTTCAAATTTTCCGGCTCCACTCCTTGAATATGGGTTACTAAAGTGTTATTTACTCAGAATAAAAAATTAACCCTGAAAGCCTATTTTACAGAATAAGTAGTTATTTATACTTCAAATTAAGAAAAAGAAATAATCAGCTGAGCAAAGCAGCACAGACTTTTTAAACCATAAACATTTTATGCCATGAATTCAAGAACTCAAGGCTATAAAGAAGCAGAAATCAATCAACATTGCTGGTTCAAACTTCATGATCAAATGTCTATCACTTAGTGTCCACTTGTAGATGAGGTCAGGGTTTCTACTTCTTTGGGGGACTCCCTAAGTCTACAGGAAAAATTCAGTTTGTAACTCTGAAGAAAAAAAGACATCCCAATCTAAAATGAGGACTGAATAAACTCACTGCCTTAAGAATATCGAGATAAGGGAATGTCATGATCTGGGCTGTGCCACTGGAGGACTAGTAGGCCCAGGGAGCCTGGCTAGCAGTAGCCTACAAACTCCAGAAGGCCTTAGGAAGTTCTGGCACCGATTTTGGCCAATAGGGAAGAAGAGGGCTGGGTGCAAGAGAAGCTGTTCTTCTTCCCAGGGAACAGGGCCAGAAGGAAGGCTGCTGTGGGGAAGAAACCCTCATCCTGAGGGAAAGGTGAGTAGTCTAAGGCCACTTGAGATAGTAAGCTAGGGACAGTATATTTAGACGCATTAGGGCATTTGATTTCTTTTCACCCACTTACTGTTATTATTCCTGCACCTTGTTTGTTTGACCTCCTATAAAATAAACCGTTTTCATTGTTCACTCTGCCTGGTCCTCATGCTCATTTCAGTTAAAAGGGAGGTCTAAAGGCCTGGGAGGGTGCTCTGGGCCTTCTCAGAGAAGCCTGGAACCAGAGTGGTGGCAGCGTCAAGTGACACCCCACTTGAGCCATAACAGAGCAGAATGGCGATAATTAGCCTCCTCAAACCCCTAAGAGCTTACTTTATCCTGCAGATAGAAATCAAGGTTAGGGGAGATTTTTTATTCCCTTCCTTCAGTGATTCTTCCTCGGGACCAGTGTTCCCTCTAAGCTGAGTTAGCGTGAGCTAGCTCACAGTTTTTTAGCCTCCAGCTCACACATTTTTGTCTTAGCTCAGGAAGGATGGCTCCAAAACAAACTAATGTATGCAGGAGCAACATCACTCGCTCACAACTTTAATGCCAGTAGCTCACAAAGTGGAATTTTTGCTCACAAGACTCCACAGCTTAAGGGGAACATTGCTCAGGACCCAATGTATACAATACCAAATTAGGTATTACAGAAGTATAGCAGAACTGGAGATTTAAAGGAGGGCAGAGAGAAAACATTTATGAGAGAAAACATTGGGAAACTGGGTGAAGTTGGCTGAAAGAGGTGAAGCCGAAAAGTTATACACTATAGAAGGGACAACATATACACTCAAGTGATTTGATTTATGAAATAAAGCTCATTTACCAACACTGAAAAGATTTATAAATTCCATAACTGAATTCCATCTTTCCAACCAGTGAGTTGGATCCTGACACCCTTTCTACTGACGCAAGAGGGAGGCAAGCTGATCACACTTGATTTTTCACTTTGCTGTAACTCTTCCCCACATGGGTTTTTATCCATGTAGTATTATGCAAGCGTAATATTTGGGGGGGGGGTGAAAGAGGGTAGGATCCAACTCACTGCTACAAAGAACAATGTGGTATGATACTATCATTTATGTACCCCACTGGAACAGCAAATAAATTAAGGTCTTCTACGCTACTCTGAAGTATGACTGAAGCAACACTGACATCAACAGTTGTTCTAAAGAACACTTTTTGTATGGCTCTCTCTTTCAATTGTAACAGGCTATACAATCAGATAAAACACACTACAGAACATGTTTCCCTAACCAATATGTACGTGACTGGCACAAGCAAAAAAGAGCAAGTGAAATTAAAACAAACAGTATAGATCTTTTTACTCATTTCCTAGTCCATACACATCCATCAATGGGAACCAATCACAAAACCAAAACTTTTTTTAAAAAAAACCAAAACCTATTCCCACATGCATATTAAGACTTACATGATTCTCCGGAGACCCAGTGTTACGTGTTGTGTCTGGCATCCTTGTCTAAAATGGAAAAAAATACAAAAGCCATATGTAACAGGAGATATTTATTGGTTTTCAGAACACAAACCGCTTTATATGCAGTTATTTAAACTGATCAAGATGGCCATGTTAGACTGTCCATAGCAGTAGAAAAGAGCAGGATTCCAGTAGCACCTTAAAGACTAATAAAATCTGTGGCAGGGTATGAACTTTCATGAGTCGCCGCTCACTTCATTTATTTAGATTAATTTGAATGTCCTCAACCTTCCTTACAAGTCTGAGCATTCTAGTAGCGATTGCAGATTTGCAAAAAGTCAATGGAGTTAGAAGGGTATAACTCTGCTTAAGATGACACTGTAAGAGTCCTAAGCCCTGCTGCTAAAGAGTTTAGGATGGTGACTAAGCCCTATGCCAGCATGTCTGGAAAATATACCAGCACAAGCCCAAAGATAGCATAGAACTGGATGGTGTCAGGGGTGTGCTGGAGGAACTGGAGGAGCCTGGAACATGAACATCAACTGCAGCAACTAATGTTCATCAAGCTGGTCTGCTGGGAGGTTGCCAACACACTTGTCCACACATTTGTCCTAACCTCATTCCTGCACTCCCCATAAGGTGCTGAACAAACAGTTGTTTGCCCAGCAATTATCCCCATCATTAGCACACAGTGACAAAAACAGCTGCACCTGAGACTGTGCAGTGTTTTCAGCACTGCTTTCTAAGAGACAAGAGTTGGGCTAGGACCAGAGGGTTGGCAACCTCCATCACCTAGTAGATCAGGGGAAAATTCCACCTTCAATTAGTCCCATGGAGGGCATGCAGACTCTGGTGAGGAGATGTCATAGGGTTGGAACCAGATTTAATTTTGCAATTTAGAACATTCTTGCATTCCTCCCCCCTCCACTGCCAACCACTGTTTTTCACAAAATGCTGATCCCAGGAGATAGCAGACCCCAAGGAATGATACAAGTTGGATCCACAGTGAGAAGGGGGAAATCAGTGGAAACTGCCAACTTAATCAGGATCCAAATCATACGCTTCATAATTTCCATGGCTTCAAATCGTATCAGTGATGAGCTCACCAATGCAAGGCAAGCTCCCTGTACAGCTTCTGTTGCTTTTTCATGCCTTCTTTTGTTTTCCTCCTTACTGAACTTTCTCCAACAGACAAAAGAGAAAGTGCAAAAGGCAAAAGGATCCCCACACACATACAAAGGAGAGTTAAATCTAACCATTCTTGTGATACACAGTTTTATTGGTCTGTGTGTGACAAGTATCTTATTATACTGTTTTTAATCTGCTAGCCACCTTAAGAAGGGGCAGCAGATACATTTTCTAGTTCATCTGTGTTACTGGTTGCAATTAATATATAAGATAAAAAGGACATCAGAATCCTACATTACAAAAATAAGCAGCACTTCATTTGTCCTTATGACAACTATTAGAGCCAGTTTGTGGTTAGGACAACTGATCAGACATGCTTGGAGCAGCCCAAGTTCTAGTGACACTGTGAGCATCTCAGGACCTTGGACTCAAAGCCTTGGACTCAGCTGGCCTCTGTGCAGGTCTGAGACAATGAAGAGAATAAGCCATGCCTATTGCTTTCTGCCACACTGCAGGCCCCAGAAGTGCCTCAGGTGCCTGGACAGAGATGTGGCCCTGGGTAACAAGAAAAACAGACTGATATGCCACAGTCAGCACGCATTCAAGGGGTTGCCTACCTGCGCTGTTGACAATACAACATACTTTCAAGCATATACTTACTGTTTAAATGTGACTAATTTTCTTCACAGTTAATTCTGTAATGTATATGATAATACACTATTAAATAGTTTAATGTTTTAATGTTATAAAATTTAACTCAATATTCAAATATGCTGCTAGTCTTATGACAACTTTATAGACTTATTTCTAACCCAACACATTAATTTTCCTTATTATAAAATGTTTCATTGTTATCTATTTTCAGTTTTTATCTTCCATTGACAAAAACTAAGATATATGTGCTAAGGTAGCATTGAGTGCCGAGTACATTTGTAATTTCGCTTACAGAAAACTGAGCCATTTATACTTTCACATTTCATAATTATGTCAAAGTTCAGGGGTCCTCAACACTTTTGACCCTGAGGGCACTTTTGGAATTTTGAGAGGGAGCAACGAGCACTACCCCAAAATCATTGGCACAGGAGAGTTAACCCCAGTACTCCCTTCCTTATTTGGAAAAGAACTGCAACATGACAAACATGTAGAACACATTCCCAGAGTCAGGCCACTGATCTGTCAAGCTCAGTATTACCTAACTGGAAGTATGGTCCATCCACTGGGAAGACAGAAAGCCTGGAGAAGGAGGAGAGCCAAGGGGAGGGGAATGGAACCACACACCGATTAAGGAAAGCTCAGGTGCTTGCCAGTCCTCTGGATCCTTCAGTGGCTGTGGCTACTGTTGCAGCCTCAAAACCCCATTCATTTGAATGAAGGCAGCAAATAACAAGCCCTGCCCACTTGCTGAATAGGTTGGGAGGAATCAGGGAGACCCTGGCATGTGACGTGGTGCCTGTGGGCACCACAATGGGCTCCCTGGTGTGCTAAATTATAAATTATGCACTTATGCTGTTAAAATAGTAAAGTATGGTAAGTGTTACACATCCAAAATCTCCTAACATGCAAACTGGGTTTTTACACTTAAACTTTTAAGCTGAAAATATTCCAGTCTTAAATTCTTACAGTCACATAAGGTAGTACCTTGACTACATACTTCCACAGTGCTTACAACCATTTTAATATATTTAAGTCCTGCTTTTTCTCCCCAATGGAGACCAAAAAGTTTGTCCACACCCTCCATTTTATCCTAACAACCCTGTGAGGTAGATTAGACTGGTAAAATGACTGGCCAATGGTCATCCAGCAAGCATTCATAGTAGAGTTAGATTAAAAGCTGGTAGCTCCATCCTAAACATGTGTACTTAAGAATCCTCCTAGGAAAGTGTCCTTAAGGTCTGAAATTTTAACAGGTACACCACACTGGCTTTCACATGATCCAAAAGGTCACTGACCTCCAATACTGCATATGTGAATCAGAATTACAGGTCAACAATAACATAATCTAAGGCATTTGAAAATTCTAGTCAAGATACGTGCATATACATGAGCTGACTACAAATGATTAGGCATGAAACCATTTATAGATATGAAGGAAGTAGACAGATGAAGACCAGAACACAGAGCTAAGAATCTAAAGCTTCTCCCAAATCAATTGGTAACATTGCACAACCTGATCAGAGAACATCCTCCATGTGCTCTGTAAAAACATACTGTACTGCTATGTTTTCATATTCAAGATAAGATCACAGGACAAACACTGTGTGAGTGTGCCTGCCATCTAACCTTTATATCTTTGTATATAACAAATAAACACAAAATTAAGCAGTAGGCTACAACAGTCTGTCAGACAACTTGATTTTGCAAATTTATGAAACAAAATCAGCAACTAAACTTCGGGGAAAAACCTATGTAAGAAATACCAAATTGTACTCTGGAACGATCAACTCAGCTTCTGATGGCCACTTCATACATAACTATAGCAGCCACCAGAACTCTCTTATGTAAACATTTCTTAGTAATAAATTTATGGTGCATACACATACTAGAAAAATTTGTGGCAATGCAAGGCGAGGGACTATCATAACTTCCCACGGAACAGACACACAGCAAAAGGCGCTTTTTACACCAGTGACTTGGGAAAGTTCACACGATCTTTTAGCTAACAAAAACAACAACAAAAATCTTGCATTCGCTATAACGGGAGCCACAAACGGAACAGCGCAGGCAAACAGGACAAAGAGAAGTAGAGAGATGCTAAGTAGATCGGAGAGATGGAAGATTTTACAATAATGATCAATAAAGATGGGAGAAGGAACGCCAATAGGAATCCCAAAACAGAACGATGTCCCGAACGTAAAAGAAGGAAATATCGTTCCCCCTACGTTCTTTCATCCTTTTTCCCAATAAGCCCAATCCTCAGACGCTTGTTATGGGAAAACTGACCGAGGGAAGGGGGAAGAAGCACTATTCCAGCGCCTCAGTAGAAAAGCGAAATAGCTGCTTGGGAGATTCGATCCCCTGAATTCAACTAGTCCCCTCCAACCGTCACCATCAATCCGCTTCACTCTACCCCCGACGGGGGACAGGGCGAAAGCGGAGAGAGGCTAGGCCGCAAAGCAGCCTGCAAGCGAGCATTCTGGCTTGCCTGCGCATCGCCGCCCCACGACGCTGCGCGTATCTCCAACCTAGTTCCCGCGCCAGCTCAGTTCCCGCAGCTTCTTTTCCCGCCTCCCAGTTTCCTCGGAGAGGCGACGCCGTTGAGGAGGCCCCAGAGGCGAACTCACCTTCCCACTGGCCTTCTGCGAACCGCCTGGCGTCTTGTCCGCCATCTTGATTCTCTCCCCCGCTCAACTTTCGGCGGCAGAGAATCAACTACCGACTACTCCGATTGAAGAGACAGATCGAAGGCGGAAGGAAGGGCAAGGGACAACAAGTCGATAGCCAAGCGGAAGATAGAAACGGTTGGTTCGAGAATCCTAGCTCCGCCTCCCTCAGTAGGAGGGTGGCTGCAGATTGATTGACGCAGGGGGAAGCGTCTCCGTCCTTCGCCTTCGATGGCTGTCAGAAAGGCTGATGGGGAAGGGCTATATCAACCAATGATCCACATAAAAGATCAAATGAAGATAGATCCAGTTGGTCAGCCGTGTTGGTCTGAAGCAGTAGAACGAATTTAGAGTACAATGGCACCTTTCAGACCAACAAAAGTTTGTTCAAGGTATGAGCTTTCCTGTGCATGCACACTTTATCAAATACATTAGAATGGCAGGCAAAGTTCAAACTTATAGCCAGAGAATGAACAGCAAATTAACATGCAACATGATGATGATCAAGATATGCAAAATGATCAAGATATGCAAAGATCAAATGAAGTAAGCTCTAGTGCTGGAAAGCTTATACCAGAATCATACTGTTAGTCTTCATTTATTTTATTCGATTTATACTCCGCCCTCCCTACCAAGGCAGGCTCGGGGCAGCTTACACAAATGCATAAAAGTACAATTAAAATCCATCATAAAATTCGTCATACCGAAAACTGACCAGTTATCCTAAAATCCATAAATCCACTATCCTAAAGTGCTGGTACAGTTTTCAAATAAAGTGCATGAGCAGAAATTTCAGATTGAACCATACTCCACGGGTGACAGTCATAATGATGTTCCCACACGCTCTGTTGACCTCCTTATTTACCTAGCAAGGCTGGCTAGAGATGGTAAAGTCAGGGCACAGGGCCTTTTAACACTGTCGCTCACATGTTTGTTTGTTTTTCTTTATAATGTGGTATGTGTATAGTATACCTGTCTGTATATATATATTGAATGAAGAGTCACGTCATGCATCTGAGGAAATAGACCTTAATCCACAAAAAGCTTATCCTACAATAATCCTCGCAAGCTTCCCCACATGAATAATAGTTATTTGTAACAGACTCACAAAGCACAATTAGAAAGTCCTTCATCATTTGAACCACCAGACAGTATCTGTAAAGTTGCCATTTCTCCATTCCCAGCTAAAAGGCATACTTCTTAAAAAATTAACTCCTAGCCATATGCAGAGTGGATGCATTTCCTTTTCTATTGTGTAGCACCAGCTACTCTAAAGAAAAAAATACATTAACAAGCACCTATGTCCAGCAGTGTGACCCAATGAGACATGAGGGGCATTATGGTTGTGCATAATGTATCCTGATGTAGTGAAAGACTAGGCAAGAACATAATGAAAAGTTGAAGAAACTTACAGCAGAATCCTGAGGAGTGGGTGAAAGTGCTCAGGGGACTCAGCTGACAAGCTGCTGCACCCATGAATCTCCAAGATATGCCAGTGTGCACATGAAGATGCCTTATACTGAATCAGACCCTTAGTCCATCAAAGTCAGTATTGTCTACTCAGACCGGCAGCAGCCCTCCAGGGTCTCAAGCAGAGGTATTTCATATCACTTCCTACCTGATCCTTGAACTGGAGATGCTGGGGATTATTTATTTATTTCACTGGATTTCTTGATCACTCTTCCCCGCTTACATGGGGCTCAGGGTGGTTTACAATAGGATAATTCAGTACAAATTATAAAACCAATTAAAACCACAAACCTACAATTTTAAACAATCAACATACGTATTTAAAACATTCCAAGAACAGATGGCATGTCTAGCATTCAGATTTTTTGGAGGGGGGAGGGAGGGTACCAGGCAGATGTAGGAAACCGTCACTGGCGTCAGCCAAAGGCCTAGCAGAACATCTCTGCTTTACATGCCCTGTGGAACTTTAATAGATCAGACAGGGCATGGATGTCATTCATCAGAGAGTTCCACCAGGCTGGGGCCAATGCTGAAAAGGCCCTGGCCCTGGTCGAGGCCAGCTGGATATCTTTGGGGCTGGGAACCACCAGGAAATTTTTATCTGCTGATCTCAGTGCCCTTCGGGGAACATAGCAGTAGAGGTGGTCCTGACGGTACATAGGTCCCTGACCGTTAAAGGCTTTAAAGGTAAGCACCAAAACCTTGAATCTGATCCGGTGCTCCACTGGCAACCCGTGCAGCTCACACAGCACTGGATGGATGTGTGCTCTCCGTGGGGTTCCTGTAAGGACCCACGCAACTGCATTTTGTACCAGTTGGAGTTTCTGGGTCAGTCTCAAGGGTAGCCCTATATAAAGTGAGTTATAATATTCCAACCTGGAGGTGACCATTACATGGATTACTGTGACAAGGTCAGGGTGAGACAGGTAGGGGGCCAGCTGCCTGCCTTGGTGCAGTTGGAAAAATGCATGCTGGACAACACTGGTGATCTGGGCCTCCATAGATAATGTGTGGTCCAAGATCACCCCCAGGCTCCTGATGGTAGGTGCCAGTGTCAGAGGCACCCTGTCAAGAGCTACAAGTTGGCTCCCCCATCCTGAATCCCCCCAGCCACAGAACCTCTGTCTTAGCTGGATTCAGCTTCAACCAGCTTTGCTTCAACCATTCCTCCATGGCCTCCAGCCTCTCAGCCAGATCTTTCAGGGCAGAGTCCCGGTGGCTACCCATCAACAGATATAGCTGGTGTCATCAGCATATTAGTGACACCCAAGCCCGAAACTCTGAGCCAGCTGGACGAGAGGGTGCATATAGATATTAGAGAGCATTGGGGAGAGGATCGCCCCCTGAGGCACTCCACATATTAGTGGGTGTCTAGTTGACGTCTCTCCTCCTATTGCCACCCTCTGTCCCTGATTTTTTGTTTTATTTAATTTTAATATAAAACCATAGTCACACAGCGGATAACTACAATACAGAATGGTGACTTTCTAACATCAATTACATAATATGTAAAAGCATAAATTTTTTTATAAAACCTCGAATATCAAATATAGACTATCTAAATAACAGTAACTTGCATTTGGCCTTAGAAATAGTTTCCCAATCAAAGGTGTCAATGTCTATTTTCTCTAGGATAGGGTACCAGATACTTAGAGGGTTAGAGAAGTCACTCTCGTTTTGAGTATTGGAGTGATAAATTGAAAAATTGTCTAGCATAAATAGGTCCCATACTTTATACCACCATTGTGTTATGCTAGGCACCTTGGTATCTTTCCAATGCTTTGCAATTAGAATTTTAGCAGCTGTGGAGAGAATACTGATTAGTTTTTTGTCTTTTTCAGAAGGACCATCAGAGGGCCATAGACCGAGGAGAAGAATAGCTGGCAACAAAGGTAAATTATAATTTGTTATTTTGTGAACGCAGTCTGTTACTTGGTGCCAAAAGCTTTGGATAAATTTGCATGACCACCAGTTATGGAGGTAGGTTGCTTTAACACCACACTGCTTCCAGCACAGTGGAGACATGGTAGGTATCAAATGAACTAGTTTGATTGGTGTTAAATACCATCTCAACAGGACCTTCATGTTTGACCCTCTGTCCCTAATCATGGAGAAATGAGATCAGCCACTTCAAGACTGTCCCACAAACTCCTACATCAGGGAGGTGGTGAGTCAGAAGATCATGACTGACCACATTGAACGCTGCTGTGAGATCTAACAATATCAGCAGCACTGACCCACTTTGATCCAGCTGCCTATGAAGATTGTCCGTGAGGGTGACCAACACTATCTCCATCCATGGCTGGGGTGAAAACCAGATTGGAATGGATCCATGGAACCTGGGACTTTCTGCATGCCAAGGAGATGCGCTACCACTGAGCCATGGCCCCTCCACACATGCTGCTGCTGTGCTGTGGCCGGGTGCTGACCAGGCAATGCTGTGGAGCCCCACCAGAGCACCACTGTTGTAACCTCTGCACCAGCAAGAGAATGAGCGGGCCTGGGGAAATGGTAGGACTTAGTCAGCTCCCTAAACTACCCCAGCTGGGGAATACTCCCTCAGAACCAGCCTGTCAAGCACCCATGGCACCTGTTGCCTTGGAGGATCAGAGCCCTATGCAGCAGCAGCAGCAGATGGGGTAGATACAGTTGAGGTGCTACCCAAACAGCAGATGGGTAAGTGTCATTAGGATGGCTAAGGCATGCACCTCAAGGGGGTATCCCTACAAATGGAGCCCTCCTTAATGAGAGGTACCACAGACCCTACTGGGGCTGCAGTGGTCAGGATCACCTATGCCATCTTTGCATAGGTCTCTGGCAACTACACAGGGAGGAGAACTGTGCTGTGTTGGTGCTTGTGCTTACTCAGGGCTCTGAGGCACCTGTCCCTCTGCTACAGCCAAGCAGAGGGGCTCAGCCAGTGGGTTCTTCAGCTGAAGACCCACCCTCCTGCCTAATTGTCAGCACTTCTCTGTGCCATGAGGGTGAGAGCTGGGGACAGGAGTGCTCATTGTGGGGGGAAGAATTCCACCCCATCCCACAGACCCCTGTCCCTGTGGAACAAGCCCATCCTGCCAGCTCACCGGAGCCCAGCTGTACAGGGGTGTCACCGGCAGTCTCAGAGGCAGAGCCTCTTTTGCCTGATATGTTATTGGGGATGGACTTGGAGGCAGCAGAGCTATTAGCACTGCCAAAACCAGAGCAGTTGCTTAAACTGTGGAGGACAAATTTGAGAGTGGTGGTGAATTAGGGGGTGGTGAGGAAACATCCAGCCCTCCACATCCAAATTCCATGGGGCTGCTCTCGCCTCGAGTCCACTCCTCTGTCAGTCCTCACAGCCCAGCACCATACCACTGTGGCTAAGCCTCTGGCCTGCCCCAATTTTGGGTCCCCATTTCGAGGCCAAACTTTGGGAGCATTTCTGCATCCTCTCCAGCAAGCCCTGTGTGTCAGAGTGCAATCTCCAGATGTGAAGGGGCTCAAACCCCTACCACTTATCATCCTCCACCCTCTGCAAGCACCTGCCAAGGGTGCACCTAAGTCTGTTGCCTCCAGAGCAAAGAGTGGCACCCAGCAGGGGGAGGCTGACTTTTTCTCAGTAGGGAGAAGGGCGGAAAGGGAGGCCCCTCCAAGCAAAAAGACTCGTACTGAGGGTGCTGTGGGTGGGAATGGAACCTCCAGGCAGGCCACTGTCCAGGAGGTCTTTCTCATAGGGACACAAAAGTGCTAGAGGATAGGCCCAGGAGACAATCACTTGCCTCGTTGGTGAGATGGTTGCCGTGGATGACCAACCTTTGTCCATTGTGGAGGATGTGGCCTTTCACTGGACACTGTACTACATTGCTCCATGGTATCCCATCTCCTCATGGAGGACCCTGAGCTGGCAAGTCTTGGCCTTATGCACCACTCTGCAGTGGAGTTGGTCAAGGCCGAGCTCTCCAGAGCATGAGGGCAGACCATGCACTTCACAGCAGACCTGAGGAAAAACCAGCAGCATGGTTACTGGTCCCTCACTGCCCATTGGTAGCAACTGGAGGACCTCCAGACTGCTGGGGCAAGACCAGGGCCCCAAGAGGTGGGGACTGTCCTGCCACTGGGCTACAAAGTGGTCCTGCTCCATGTACAGGGAACCCCATGAACCGCAAACTGGAACAAATCTCCATTTTCCCAGTTCGTGCACATCCCTAGTAGGCACCCTTCCCCTGTGGGTACACTCAGACCACATGTCTCTGTTGGAGTTGTGCTGTCACGGGGTCTTTCCTCCCTGTGCTCTGTGGAGATTGGCATTAAGGGCTGGTGGCACCATCTATGGATGGAGGTTGGCTGTGCCTGTTTGTGCCACCTAGAGGGATGTCATTTGGTGCCACTGTCTGATTGATAGGCATTGCCAGAGTTGCAGTTGTCTCCGCCATGCTTGCTCTGCCATCTGTCCCTTGCAAAGGGGCATCAGTTTCTTCCCGCACAAGATGTCCATTGATAACGGTGCGACTATTGTGTTGGTGCCTCCACTACTATTAGGGAAGAACTGGAACTAAGAAAAATGGAAATTAGACGGGGGGGGTCACCTAGGTTGTGCCTTGAGCAAAGATGGTTTAAACCATATACAACTAAAATAGAGGTCATAGCTGAAATGCCTAGTATAGTGGTACTTACTCCACAGCTCATGAACATCCACATTCACAATTACCATCAATCCAAACAGCCACATTTACTTCCATCCCTGGCATGAGGCCTGCACCTCTGGGAGCCAGCAGCTTTCCTGTTCTTCTGGTAATGGCTGTTTCAGGGTGGGAACTACTTACCAGCCACAAGCCCCACCGTGCAATTACCTTGTTTGCTTTCCCAAAATCCGTTGCAGGTGCCAGATTGGAGAACAGTGTTCAGAAGAGCCGCAGGTGGCATGTCACAGAGTCTAACTAGCCTACTGCAAAAATGAGGATGATCTGCAAAGATTTCTAGAAATGGTCACATCGAGAAAAGTATATTCCACACATGGCAATAATGACAACTGTATGAATGCTGTTGTTGACCCAATGTGTCGCGCTTTTATTGAATGTCAGTCCATGAAAAAAGCATTCACGTAATGATTCCAGTAGGGTAACTGTAAACAGGAGTCTTGTGGCATGTTAAAATGTGAACAGTTTTCTGAATATTGTCATTTTAATGTCAGATTTATTGGATTTTATAAGGTTCATTTATTCTTTTACACAGGGAGTGGCCTGTTTATCCTATGCAGGGAGCAGAAGGTCATTTTGTCATATATCACAACTGGGGTACAAGCAAGTCAGATGAGCCCCAGATGGATGATTCACATAATAAACTTGGGAGGGGGGAATCTTGCGGCACCATAAAGGCAAACAAATCCATGGTAGATTTTTAGGTGCCAGAAGATTCCTGTGTATTTTTGCTGCAACAGACTGATAGGGCTATTCCTCAAAAATAATTTTTAAATGCTATGATTCTCCTCACCACTAGAGGGTGTATGCAATATATGGTATTTCCAATGGAAAACACTATGATAAAACAGATAAATATGTCATAAATAGCCTGGCCCATCACTGTAAATTTCTGCTTCAGAAATACTGGTTTGCTCCTATATTGATTAACCCTATATTGATTAATACATTGGTTTCAGTGGGCTTTACACAGAGTAACTGCATTGCAAGTGGCATGCTAAATAAAGGAAAGGCCCTATCATGGCCCTAAGCATTTACTACTAATACTAGCCTGCCAAGGTAGGGACAATGGGACTACCATTATGGTACTGATGCAGGACTGGCAAATTGATAACTTCTCTGAGCTTGATACAAAACTTAAAATTTCAGAGTGAAACTACAGGAGAGGAAGGGAGTTAAGAAAAGAGATACTGCATGAAAATACAGCTGAGGTTTTGTGGGATACTCCAAAAAGGAAATGTTGCTACTATTCTACCTCTATTTTCTTGATCCTGCACTCTTATTAAGACTTAGGAGCACTTAAGTTGAGTCCTGCTCTAGATAGCAACCTTCACTTTCATTTCACTTTCTTCTTCCTCACACAAACACAGGGAGCACTGAAAGGGAACATAATAAGTTGCCAGGCACTTTCTCCCACTCTTAAAATGATACCATCCAAGCATAACCAGCTATTCTGCTCCCCAGTGCTTATATTCCATGATTTACCGCTCTCCTAATGCTTATATTCTAGAATTTACGATCCTCAAAACACATTACAGTCTCCAGGGTTTATTTTGGAACATAGCCATTTCTTACTTTGCATGTGTCAAAATGAACAGCTTCATTTTTTCAGTAGTGGGTGAGAAATTTCTATGGAATCTGGCAAAGGGAGTACAATAGGCATACTCTGCAGATATATGTATTCACCAGAAATTAGAAGAACCTAATTTTACACAGGATTACTCTCTAGTATTATTTGCCTCTGTTGTGATTCACTGGTTTAGGTAAGGCTGGCCTAGATGAGTTTGATCTAGTGTCAAAGGGAATGACAGCATTATGTTTATTGTTGAAGATCCTGTTAATAACATGCCTTTGGTATTTGAAAAAGTAAAAGAGTTTGGTGACCTCGCAGGGTTCTATGTAAACAAAAATAAATCGAAAATATTGTGTAAAAACATGAATGGTACAAAGCAACAAATTTTACAAAATCTGACAGAATGTGAAGTGGTTAAAAAGGTTAAATATCTGGGAGTTGACATTACAATGAAAAATATTGACTTGCTTAAGAATAATTATGAAAAATTGTGGGTTTTAATAAAGCGTGATTTAGAAAAGTGGGAAAAACTTAGATTATCTCTTCTTGGAAGAATTGCCGTTGTCAAAATGAATGTACTGCCCAGGTTGATGTTTTTGTTTCAGACAATACCAAATGTAAAAGATGTGAAAGTGTTGGTGAAATGGCAAAGAGAAATCTTTAAATTTATCTGGGCAGGAAAGAAGCCAAGAATTAAAATGAAAATAATGTATGATATCAAAGACAGAGGTGGCTTCCAAGTCCCGAATTTGCATTTGTATCATGAAGCAGTATGTATGTCTTGGTTAACTGACTGGGTTAATCTGGAAAATAGAAAATTTTGGCCCTTGAGGGTCACGATTGCAGATTTGGCTGGCATGCCTATCTTTCGTATGGGAAAAATAAAGTAGACTCAATGTTTAAGCATCATTATGTAAGAAGAACACTGTTTGATGCATGGACCAGATACAAGAACACAGTTCCTGATGAGAGGCCTTTGTGGATTGTTCCTGCTGCAGTTATTCATCCCTTTTCAGAATATAAAGGTAATGATTGGTTGAAATACCAAGAGTTGCTTCAAAAGGAAGGGAAAAAATATGTTTTAAAACCAAATAATGAATTAGAATTTGAGTATGGATGGTTACAATATTCTCAAATACGGGATATTTACAAAAAAGACTGTAAAGAGGTTGGTTTTAGAGCTAAGAACGATGAGTTTGAAGATATATGGTTGAAAAAAGAGCGAAAAAAGATATCAAAGATGTATAAAACTTTGTTGACTGTTTATACTTTGGATGAAACTGTTAAAGAGCAAATGATAAAATGGGCCATAAATATGAACAAAGAAATTTCTATGGAAACATGGGAATTTTTGTGGAAAAAAGCTTTTAAAATGTCAACCTGTGTCAATGTAAAAGAAAATTGTTATAAGATGATGTACAGGTGGTATATGACACCAAAAAAGATTGCTAACATTAGTATGGATAAGAACTTGAGTAATAAGTGTTGGAAATGTAAAAAAATAGAGGGTTCTTTTTACCATATGTGGTGGTCATGTGATAAAGCAAAGGTATACTGGTCAAATGTACATTGTGAGATGCAGAAAATATTTAAAATTCCTATTAGGAAAAGTCCGGAACTTCTTCTCTTAGGTTTGACAATGGAAAAAAATCCACAAGAAAAAAGGACACTATTATGGTATATGATTACATCGGCGAGAATGGCTTTTGCTCAACAATGGAAAGCGGAGAAGGTGCCAGATATACATGACTGGTTAAGAAAACTGCTGTTTTTAGCCGAAATGGACAAAATGACGAAAAAATTAAATGGACAAATGGCAGAACAATATTTAAAAGACTGGGAAGGCCTGAAATTGTATATGGAAACTGAATATAGAATGAAAGGGAAAATGTACAATCTTGATTTGTATTGAAACTGAATGAGAAATGAACACTTGATTGTACTGTACCTCTATTGGAAATTATGCTTGTAAAAGTCAGGCTTTTATGTATTTGAAATTGGGTTACCTGGTTTGTCGATTGTTACAAGTCTAAACTTGATTACCTTTTAACTTTTTCTTTTTTGTTATTAGCAGTGTTGGAAGCCTATTGGGGGGTGGGGTAATGGGGTGAAAATCTTTTTAAATTGTATTGGTAATGATGTTTAACAATGTTGAATGCATCCCAATAAAAATTTTGTTTCAAAAAAAAAAAAGGGAATGACAGCTAGTGCCAGCATGTGACTGCAAAGAGGCTGGCTATAACCGGTCTGAGGCAGTCCAGCCTGACACTGAGTATTGCATCTGGATTGCATCAGCTGTGTGCTGATTGGCCAGAGGCTGTATAAATGTACAGTGTACAGTGGTTTTATGTTCTTCACTTGGATTGATTGCAGCGGAGCACTTTGACACTGAGAACCATATATAGGTGGTGGCAGAGTGTAAATAAAATTCACTTTGTATTTGCACCTAAGTTCTGGACTCCAGTCTTCTTTGGGTACTCTAACTCCCTTTGAGCACTAACGTGCCAGCCAGCGTCACGACAGGGTTATGGGCCCAGGCCACGGTTGGCAGTAAAGTGGAGTTTGGAAGTGAGTACCAGTGGATTTGAATTGTGTCAGCTAACAGTGGCTTTCGTGTGCTGAACTGAAAGCAGTGTTCCAGCAGAGCTGTGGAGAAGCTGTTGCAGACGGAGTGCTCGGAGGAGTCTGAGGCCAGCAGCGGTGAGGGGGAGTCAGCTACCAGTGGCAGAGACCAGCATGGCACAGGTACCGACATCTCAGCTTGTGGAGAAGCTTACTGCAACTAACTACAATAACTGGGCTTTAAAAATGAAGTACTTTCTGGTTAAAGAGGGTCTTTGGGCTTGCGTGTCTGATCCTCCTGAAGAGCCGACACCTCTGGAAGAGAGGAATGATGAAAGAGCTCTGGCCCTCATCATCCTGAGCATGAGTGATGACAACTTAATTTATGTTGCTGATAAGGATGCCTGGGATGCTCTCAAGGCAGTTTATCAGCAAGCAGATATGGGCTCCGTTATCTCTCTCACTAGGCACCTGTTTAGGATGGTGCAGCTGCTTAATGAGCCCATTAAGGAACATTTGGCCACTTTAATGGATTATTTCCGGCAACTACAGGAGCGAGGTAAAACTTTTACTGATCTGGATAAGGTGTATGTGATATTAAGTTCCTTATCAGAAGATTATCAAACACTGATTACAACGTTCGAGGCTATGAATGCTGCCCATCTAACTGTGGAGTATGTGAATGGCAAGATTCTTCAGGAGTCTATGCGCAGGGTTGATTTCAAAAGGCACACAAGTTTTTCTAGGAACTGTGCCAACCATTCTGGGCAGAAAGCCAAGGAGGTAACCAAAGAGACACAGGAGATTGCCAGCAGCTGTGTACCTACGTTATCAAGCAACTGGAAGAGCAGCAAGGAGGACAACAAACGTAGAAAAGGTCGTCAGTGTTTTGGATGTGGGTCTTTTGACCATTTGTTACCGTTTTGTCCAGAGAAACACAAGAAAAAAGATCAGCAGCCTGGAAATCGTCACCAGGCTTCTGTGATGCTGCAGGAAGAGCCAGATACCACTGAATGGTTAGTGGATTCAGGAGCAACTTTAACTTATTGCAAAAAGGAAAGTATGCTGTTAAATAAACGAAAACCTTCTCTGTCCTCTGTATGTTTGGCAGATGGGACACTGTCCAGAGTAACTGCTGAGGGAGATGTATATTTCTCTAGCTTGGGCTGTATGTTGAATGGGGTTCTCTGTGTTTACTAAGAGCCTTTGATGAGGAACTTTATCAAAGTGGCTAGGTAAACAACATCTGATGAGTCACCCTCATCCAAGTTTGTTAACCCCCTCAAAGAAAGGTTAGTGAGACAATATCTGCCCTTACAGAATTCATGCTGATTCTTCCTCAATAGCTTTTGTTCATCAATGTGACTACTAATTTTATCTTTAATAATGGATTCCACTAACTTATTCAGTAACAATGTTAGACTGATGAGCCTGTAATTTCCCAGATCTCTTCTGGAACCTTTTTTAAAAGATGGGGGTTACATTAGTTACCTTCCAGTCCTCAGGAATGGAGGCAGACTTTAATGATAGATTGCATATTTTTGTCAGGAGATCCACAAGTTCCCATTTGAGTGTTTTCAAACCTCTTGGATGCATGCCATCTGGCCCTGTTGATTTGTCAGTTTTTAATTTGTCCATCAGTCATAGGACCTCCTCTCTTATCACCTAAATCTGACTTGGGTCTTTTGACATCCCTCCTGAAATCAGTCATTCTGGAGTGGTCAAGCACCTCCCATCTGCCACAGTGGAAACAGAAGCAAAAAAAATGCATTTAGCTTCTCTGCCATTTTCCTATCATCCTTTAGTAATCTTTTCACCCCTTGGTCATCCAAGCGCCCCACTGCCTCCAAGACTGGTTTTCTGCTTTTAATGTGTTTGAAGAAATTTTTAATCTTGATCTTTATGTTTTTTGCAATATGTTCCTCATAGTCCCTTTTTTCCTGTCTGATCACTGTCTTGCATTTTATTTACCACAGCCTGTGCTCCCTTTTATTTACCTCATTCAGACTAGCCTTCCACCACTTAAAGGAATCCTTCTTACCTTTTACTGTTTCCATTACTTTGTTCATTAACTATGCAGGCCTTTTTTAATACGTACTCATACCTCTCCTAACCTGCGGTATACATTTTGTCTGAGCTTCTAGTATTGTAGTTTTAAATAGTCTCCAAGCTTCCTGAAAGGATTTGACCGTCCTTACCTTTCCTTTCAGTTTCTTCATCGCAAGTCCCTTCATTTGAGAAAAATTACCCCTTCTAAAGTTAATGCTATTAAATTAACTTTAGCATTATGGTCAATGTTCTCTCACCAAGTCTTGAGCATTACCTAGGACTAAATCCAGGATCACCTCCCCCCGGTAGGGTCTGTGACCATCTGCTCCATGGCACAATCATTGAGAGTATCCAGAAAACCAATCCCTTGAACACATATTGACACAATCCTTCCGATATAATTTATATCCAGAATCACTGTATCCCACTGATTATCCTCATCATCCCACCAAGTTTTTGAAATGCCCACACTGTCTATGTTCTCCTGTGACACTAAGCACTCTAGCTCTCCCATTTTACCTCGGATACTTCTAGCATTTGCATATAAACACCTGTAATTCCCCAGACATGTTAGGCCTGCAACCTTCCTCGTGTGGCCTCTAGACCTTGTCAGGCAGTCATCATTGTTTTTCACCCTCTCAGTAGCCAGTCCTAATCTATTTTCATCTAGAACAGTAACAGCTACTCCTTCATCTTGTAGAGATGAGCCATCTTGAACCAAAGAAATTTCATCTCCTGTGCTTTCCCCCTGGATTTAGTCTAAAATGTATGACTGTACCTCAGCTTTCAGAAATCGATTCTGCTCACCCCCTCAAAAAATACTAGGAATTCGGACTACAAGGTTTTGTTTTGTTTTACATAGCTTTATCAAGTTATTGGTCAATGCTGTATCATTCAGAGATTCAAAAGCAAGTAAAGGTTTACAGGATGATTTTAGAGAATTAAAGAGTTCCCTGTCTTGTTCTAGCTCAGCTGATGTCCTGATCTGAGATCACTACTCTGGTGCAGGCCTCTCTTCCACCTCATCTTTGGTTAGCTCACAGACAGTCCAATCTGTGGCAGAATTTTGATTAAATCACAGATTTTCTTAATGATTATGCATATTTTCATGTACTTGTGAGCTCATATCAGTTCATCTGTTGGTCAAATCTGATTGTATAAAATGTTTTTAATCTTTGACAGTTAATTAAAGCAGTTACAGAAATATCGTATTTACTGCTTTTTAACTGAGGCTGCAGTCACACACACTAAGTAATCCACTTTCAACCCACTTTCAATGCACTTTTCACCTGGATTTTGCAAGTTCACACAGTAAAATCCATTTGGAAAGTGCACTGAAAGTGGATTGAAAGTGGATTATTTAGTGTGTGTGACCGTAGCCTGAGATTAAGAGTTAAATTTGGTCTTCCAATCTTGCTTTAAAAGATAATGAGCATATATGTTTCTACTGATCATATCTAGATGATGTTTAAGTTAGAAATATCTAGTACAAGAAAATATTGCTTTTTTAATGTAAGTGCATTGATGTGATAAATAAACTGATGTGATAAATTGATGTGATAGATAAATCAGATTTTCTGGATGGAACTTTCAGAAGATATTAGGTGAGATTTCAGTTTGTATGTGTTGCTTGGGTTAAGAAAAAGAATTATTTTGGTTCAACCATCTTTGGGCTCCCTGGACTTTCCTGCTGGGGAATGCAAGAATTGGTTATGCATGTTTTGTCTTGGTGAGTTACCTTGGGCCCATGCTGTCAGGGAAGGGGGTCAAAAATATTTGAATAAATATTTGAATATTTGAATCCTGTCTAAGTAGGACAGGGAATCTGACTTCATTGTTTTAAGATGCAGTTAACTAAGGGATCCTTGTCTCTTTGTAAGCCCAACAGCAACATGAGTGGGGCACCTCCCAACAGCTTCTTCTGGGTGGCCTCTTCAAGTTTCACTACAGAAGTGATGCACAGTCTCATCATTTCTCTTGCTTTTAATTTTTAGCTTGGTTCCCAGCCAAAGGAGGTGTAGTCACAGTCATATGTGAAGAAACAGAGCAGCAAGGGCTAGAGTTGCCAGCTCCTCGTTGGGAAATACCTGGATATTTGGATGGTGGAGCCTGGGGAGGGCAGGGTTTGAGGAGGAGCGGGACCTCAGCTTGGTACAATGTCATGGAGTCCACCCTCCAAAGCAGCCATTTTCTCCAGGGGAACTGATCTCTGTAGTCTGGAAATGACTTGTAAAAGTGGGAGATCCCAAGGCCCCACCTGGAGGTTGGCAACCCTAGCCATGAGCTAATTCAGTGCAGGGAAGATTCATGCAGAGAAGCAAAAGACCAAACATCCAGAGGGAATATAGGATTTGGCTGAATAACAGGTGGTGCCCAAGGTAGGACGCTTGGTTTAGGGAGAAGATCAAGAGATGGTAAATGTCTATGTGAAAGCAGGACTAACCTATGGGGCTTCCATATTCCATTAATTTTGACCATATTCCACTAATTTTACCCGACATCATTAATCCTTTTTAATTATCTACCTCATTATCTAAAACCAACTGTGTTTTTCACCCCTGGCTTCTGTGCATTCTCACAATGAATAAACTCTGCCAGATTATGAGCAGGATCATACTAACACATGCTGTGTAAAAAGGAAAAGTGTAAAGGGGCTGTAGCTGGAATCTAAAAGGTCACTCTGTAACAATTGATTTCATATGGCAGTATATCCTTGAATTCATGCTATTTTAATACAATTCAGCAGTTGACTTCTTGTGTACATCAGCAGCCAGGGCACACCGAGTGCATGATAATGCTGCAGTGGCAGGTCTTTGGTTCAGAGGCTGATGGAGACATCACAGTGAGACATGAAGTAATGGAAAATAAATAATATGGCCACTGTTGTTGCATTACATTTTATGTTTTAATACAATCTAACAAGCTTGGCTGAATCCAAGCCCTGAAATCACTCTGTAATTTTACAGTATGCTATGAGATGCTTGCTAGAAAAACTGCATGCCATACTAGAGTTGACAGCTCTGGGTTGGGAAATACCTGGAGATTTTGGGGGATGGAGCCTGGGGAGGGTGGGGTTTGGGGAGGGACCTCAGCAGGGTATAATGCCATGGAGTCCACCCTCGAGAGCAGCCATTTTCTCAAGGGAAACTGATCTTGACTGTCTGTAATAACAGAAGATCTCCAGGTGCCACCTGGCGGTTTGTAACCCTATGCCATACATAGAAATATACTGTAAACTCTCAGAATTATTACCATTTTGTAATTATAAAGCGAGTAACCTTTAAGCCAGGGGTGTCAAACTCATTTGTTATGAGGGCCGGATCTGACATAAATGAGACCTTGTTGGGCTGGGCCACGTGTGTCATAAAATGTAATGGCAGGTAGGGGAGATAAAACCTTTATAAAGGACACAAAACAAAAGGTTTTGTTTTTTTACTTAAAATAAAAACATGCTTAAAACATTAGCACTCTTACAATATTTTGTTTATTTAACAGTGTCTGATAACTGACACCTCTTGCTCTGAAGTACTGCATCAAAATGTCTGTGCTGTTGCAATCTTGAATATGCTGTTCAGGTGTGTATCTGTAAGCCGCAAACCTACGATGACACAGCAGCAGTAGAACTGGAAGAAGAAGCAGAAGACAGCCAGTTCCACTGTGGCCTGATAGAAACCCTCTGGGGGCCTCATCCGGCCCCCGTGCTGCATGTTTGACACCCCTGCTTTAGGCATTCCCCTTATCCACAGCTGCAGGAACCTCCAGCATCTGCATTCATCACTCCTATTATCAGAGCCTTCCCATAGGTAAGAGTAGCCTAAAAGAATTTCCTGCCGGTGCTTTGTCTCTTAACACTAAGCCTTGTTCCTATATCCCAGTACATCCTCCATCAAAGCTTTAAACTGACAACTGGATCCCTCTTCCAGTCCCTTGTGGTGCAGTGAGGTATGATATGAGTCACATGACCGATAGCCATTTTTAATGCTAAGACATACAAAGAAATTGCTTGGGCACCTTTGGGGTGCCTAAGTGGGATTCTAAACTTCTCTGATCCAAGAAACTTCATTCAAGAATACTCAGATTGTCCCTCCTCCATTTCATGTGGCAGAATAATAATAATAATAATAATAATAATAATAATAATAATAATAATAGTTGTTGTTGTTGTTGTTGTTGTTGTTGTTACAGTAATCATAATAGTAATAATTATAGTAATAGTAATAACAGTATTTTTTATTGGCAGTGATTATCATGGAAATGATTGATAAGAGTGGTCTTAACCACAGGACAATTGGGGCAGAAGTCCGAAGCCCTGCGCTGCCCTACTGGTGTGGGCTGGGGCCTACCAACTTCAGCAGCTAGCTGTGGGACAAGAGAAGGTACATATGCTTGGTGAGGTCAAGGGATAGAGGCGAGGGGTATCTACTGCACCTGTGCAGCCAGTCAACCACCCATTCCTTAGGCCAGGCTGCAGCTGCATGGTCATGCTGCACACCCTCCAAGCCAACACGACACGTACTCTCTTACAAAAGAACTTCTCTCACAAGGCCTTAACAAGAACATGGTATTCTTCACACATTATATCATATCATGAGAACATAAAGAGTGGTCGGCCACTGCAGAGAGAGAAAAGTGGAATTTTAACAAGTGATGAAGAGACAGCAGAACTACTCAATTCCAACTTTGCCTAGTTTTTCCATTCCCTTTTCTACTTTGACAATTCAAATATGATGTATATTTGGAAGTGATTAAGGTTTTAGACATAATTGTTGGGAAATTATTGCAAAACATCTTAAATAATAAAATGTTCAACTTCCTGAAAGTTCCTGACTTTCTGTTCAACTTCCTGAACCAGTCATGACTGAAGTTGTGTGGAACAACAATTGACAGGATTTATGATTGCATAATTAAGTAATCAGACTGAAAACCTCATTTATGATAGAGAATGCCCCAAGTCCCAAAACAAGAGAGGGATGGATGAGATCCTGATCACACCCTGAAGCAATCAGGCCCCGCACCTGGATGTGGGTGTTTAGATCGGGGTTCATGATAGTCACAGTCACGAAAAAGGGGGGGTAACTGCTCACCGTTTTCTGCGCCTTTGGAATGGGGACCTGCTGGTCAGTGCTACTCACAGCAGGTCCTGGTCATTTCCCGCTGGCTGGGTCCCCTCCTTGCTGGACGATTCGGTGTCTTCTTCCTGGAGTCTGGCTTGCAAAGCGCATTGAGTTTTCAGACAGGCGGTCGGCTTCTTAACCGGGGTGTCTGACAGTTTCTTCTCCACGTCCTTCTTTGGGGTGCTCACACGTCCCGATCCCAGGCAAAATGACAGCTTCATCACATTTTAGGCACAGACCTTGCTTCATGCAGAGCTCACGCATTCCCTCCTTCCGTCACACTGGCATCTTGGGTTTTGTCAGTACCGGCATAGTCTTTCCCAAAGTGGCTGAGTCATCGGTGTGGATAGTTTGGAGATGGCTCTCCATGTCCGCTGCCTCCCTCATCCAGGCATTCAGGGAAACAGGCTTTACACTGCGGAAGATAGTTCCCCGGATCTCTGGGTTAAGCCCCAGGTGATACTGCTGGGCCAACATGCCATCGGGCTACCCCTGGATCTTAGCTGCCTGGTGCCAGAACTCCTCCATATACTCTCGCGCTGACTTCTTCCCTTGGTGGAAAGTGCGTAAGAACGCTTGGGCAGTATCACTGGCATTCGTATCCTCATATTGAGCCCGAAAGGCCCACATGAAGGCATCGACCTCCTGTAGTTCTTGGCCGTCTTCATTGTGAAGACCCACATACCAATCGGCAGGTGGGACGCAATGTAATCCACAATGAGCTCCTCATCAGGAAACAAATGGCCCCAATTCACAATGAACTTCTCCGCTCGTACCACAAAGAATGCCAATTTCTCGGGCATCCCATCGAATGTCACATCCAGCAGTTCTGCTGGCTGGTGTGCTTCCCGAAACAGCTGCCCTGGGATCCTCCCTGGTTGGGGTTAAAGGAGGGCCGGCTGCTGACCTGGGGGAGGCAGTTCCACTAGTTGCTGGGGAGGTGGTTGGGCTGGCTGCTGGAAGGGCGGCTGTGCTGGCTGCACTGGTAAGCGTTGGTCAAGTTCGTGCTGCACCACCTCCATCACTATCCCAGGCAGTTTACAGAATGACTTATCCAGCATGGGTACATCCAGCAACACCAAACAGGTGCCCACAAATCTTCGGATTTTCCCGATCCCCAAAGTTCCACACCAATCCCAGGTTCCACACTCAGTCTATGAATGGCCCGGTCGTAACGGCTTTCCCTCCGAGGCCCCGAAATGAGAGTCAATGTTTCAAGAGTTTCTACATGAAACTTTCCCCACTGCCACCCCTGTGGTTGAATTGTCACACTGGCTTGTGCCCCACCAAATGGGTTCAGGGAAGGCACACCCACATCCTCCTTGAAAGGGTGGGTGATCGGTACCGTGGTCATTGGTACCGATTCCACAGACATCACCTCAGTGTTGAGGTCTTCCTCGTCTCCACTCATCTTGGCGTAGAAAGATGCAGGTTGAAGGAGAGATGGATTACTGACACTTTGTCAGACTCCGTAGTCAGGTCACACAACACAGGGCTTAATCAGAAGACAATGTTTAATGGTGAATCAGAACTAAAGACACATGTACAGCTTTTGTCAGTAACAGCCACATACAATAGGGCCTTCTAAGATATACTACATTCAAGCAGCCCTCCCATGTAGCTGAAGCCAATGAATACAATTTGTGCATGCAGGCAAAGCAAGCGGGCAAAGCCAGCACAATAATCTAGAAACTGTTGGTTCCCAGCCGAAGACTCCAGCAGTTGGAGAGGCAAGGTCAGAGACCTGATAACAGACAGTGAATAAAAGTTCAGAGGATGGGAGACTGAAAGTACTCCCTCTGCATTCCATACTTATGATAGGGCTACCTGAGAAGTACTGGGTTTGCCGCATGGAGACTCAGACTACAACATGCGTTCAGACACGTTTATTACACTTCACACACACAAAACTGGAAAACCGGCCCCACAAGGGCCAACTATATACACCCCACCCAGTACACCCCCGGTCCTATTGGAGGGTTTGAATTTCCCACCAGACGGTCTATTGGTGGACACTAGGTCGTCTAGGATCTGGGGCCCCAAGCTCCTTACTTTCACTGCGAACCCCTAGTGGCGGTCTGCATACATAACAATACACAAATAAATAAACCAGAGGTGGGGAAAACCAGTGCAGAGGGAATGTGTGCGACTGCAAAGTCAACCCTTAAGGCTTGACTCCTCGGATTCTCTGGAGCAAGCTGTCAGTGCAGAAAGGGCCAAAGTCAAGGGAGGAGGAGAACTGGAAAAAACTGCTCCTCCTCCCTCTTGTGCAGAAAGGCTGGTAGGCTCCAACCCACTGTAATTGACACCTGGGAGGTATTTTCTACCTTTTATTCTCAAACTGCTCTTCACATTCCTCCAGAACACAGGTTCCCCAGGGAATAACAATCAGCATTCCTTGTACCTGTGTGCATCCAAAAAGTGGGGGAATGAATGTTTATCTGTTTGGGGCATTAACAACATTCATCCATGATCTGTCACATTTTTGTGCATTCACTACAATATTTTAAAGAAAAAAATGGGATGGTGAAGCATGAAAGGATAAAAGAGGAGGAGGAAGGATGTGGAGTAGGTGAACGTGCTTCATGTGTGCGTTACTCAGGCGGCTTGATATGTAGGCTGACTTGAGGCACTAGATTTTTATCTTGTAGAATCTCCCACAGTTCATTTAAGCTCTGTGACTTGGCCTGTCCTGGAAAGGTTTATCCCTTCTTAATTGAGCCAATCTTTTCCCCTTGTCAAATTAGCAGTGATGGATAATGATCTATGGAACGTCCACGAACAAACTCAAGCTGGAAATTCAAGAGCAATTCAACTGTTCCCTGTTGTGGCAGCTTGGCAAGGCTCATAAAGCTAATCCAGTGATAATGCTTCATAGCCTCTCTAGATGTGTAACATCCCCCATTGTCCCTTGAGGTCTTTCCATACTAACTGCTCCCAAATAATTCCAAATTGTGCTGAAATGAGAGTTGTTGTTACAATTTGTTCAGCTAGTGAAATTCTCCATTCAAGATGCTATGGTATGCTTTCCTAAAACAAGTAGGATAAGTAAGTACCTATAAATTGTCCTCTTTTGCACAGTGGAAAATGCATGGTTGAAAATAGGTGCTGAACAGGGAGAGAGGCAGAATAGTTGACATCAAGTCAGGGGATGTAGATTAGATTCACTCAGAATGTAACATTCTAAGCGGGCGCCCAGCTACTTTTGTCAGAGAAATGTGTCAACACGTTCATTTTTCTTTATTGGTTTTTGACACATGTGTGCTCAAAGTAGTTTATTTTTTAAAAAAGATAAAACAGTGAATGCTGGAGAGAAGGCTCTCAGCGGGAACTGTGTCCTGGTACAATGGAGAAGGAGGTGGTGGGCTGGCTGCTGCCTCCCCTCCCTCTGATGGACCTGGTGCTGATAATTAAAGGCTGCAGAAGAGCAAGGCTTTGGCTGGAACTGGGTTGAAAGATGATAGATGGATGCCATTGTGAAAGGAAGATATAGTTGCTGTAAGGTTTGTCACTACCCTTGTAAGAACTCCAGAAAAGAGAAGGAAGAAGTAGACTTAATTACTAAGGCAAGCAATAGAAAGTCTGATGTTTACTACAAGTATTAGCTTTCTCCCTAATTGGAGTACGACTGCAGTGCCTGCTGCCTCCCCTCCCTCTAAAGGCCCCTTCCTCATGTGACAAACAATGTGGTGTAGTGCATACAATGTTGGTCTTAGAGAAAATCATCCATGAAGCTCACTGTATAACTTTGGACCAGTCACTTTCAAGCCTCTCATAAGTTTGATAAGATGATAAAATAAGGGAAGAGAAATGATGTGTTCTAAGTTTCCTGGAAATGTACAAAAAATGAGAAAAAATCTAAGAAATACATTCCCAAGATCTTCAGGGGGCAAAGAGGAGTTTGTCTATTTTGACAAATTTCCCATGCACTAGCATGCTGTTTAATTAAGTTTTCCAGGCTTGCTTAGATGGTTAGATGTCTAAGGACAGTGCAACATAGATTCTTCCTTTGGATGAGAGAGGAGACTGGATACTTATGATGTCTATCATCTATTTATCTACTATATAGAACAAAGTAGCATCCTACAGAAAAGCTGCAGTCTCTTAAAAACCAGCAGTTGCCCAACACCAGCTGCAATCCAAGGATGCTTTTGTTGTTAAGTCAAAAATGTTGACATTCTCTTTCCCCAAATTCAGATTGCAAAAACTCTTGTTATCTGTTTCTCTGTTCCTTTCACAAACTCTGATCGGGGTCACAGATAGCAGGTAGGGGCAGAGCTGCTAAGAGTCACCTGTCAGAAAGCCATCCATGATTCTTTGGGTTCCCAGCCATACTGTATTCATTGTTTATTGTCTTGTCTCTTGCTTCTGCGCTTGCACTTAGTTTGCCAGCTGCAACCGTGGGAGAGCGCTTCTTTCCAGACGCCTGTTATCACAGTGGCCTTGGCAATAAGGCTTCGGAGTGTTCCTCTGTCTGGGAAATTTTCCAGTTCTGCATGACTAGATGGTGTGGGGGGGTAGTTCTCCTGGTCATCAAGTAACACTCCCGCCGAGAGTTTTCCTGCGCATGCGCGCTATAAGTTCATTTGCTAGTTTGGCTTTGCATCATACTATAATAGTGCCTACCTGCCCCTACGCGGGCATTCCTGACAATAGAAGTATTACTGTGGGCTACATCCTTGTATTCCAGTAAAACATATCTTTATCTGAAGAATGCCTGGACTTACTTGCTATTGAGCATGATCGTCGGGTCTCCAGTATCGACTGCTACCCTACCGATCTATAGCCCGACGGGGACCACGCCAAAGGATGGCGGCACTATCCCACATACCCAGTATTCCTTCGTCCCATCCCAGTGGGACAAATGGGTCACCCAGCGAAAGCCCCGGGACTGGACTAAGAACCTGAGGGATTCGACCCAGGCCACTTGGATGCTGCCGGGCAGTCAGAGTCGGGACAGCCTGTTTGATCCCTGCCCGAGTTTCGGGATGACACCAAGTTGGACCCCCCGGGGGCCCATCTGGCCCAGCCCTAGCAAGGACGCGGATGCCCGAATCGACACATTGGAGGAGGACTGCCGCAGAATCATGCGAGATATGGGACATTTGTTGCAGAACTTACCGACCATGATGGATCAGGCGATTCGGACCCATATGGCAGGACGACTGGTGCCAGCGCCTGGGCCAGGCCCAGGACCGGGTCCAATCCTTCCCCCGGGCCAGCCGCAACCCGGGCCAGCCATCTCCGGGCCAGCCGCCCCCAGGCCAACCGCCCCTGGGTCAGCCCCTCCCGGGTCAGCGGCCACCAGGGGTGCCCCTGCCAGGCACACCGCCAGTTGTATCAGCTCCCTTACCTCAGCTGCCCCATAGGCCCCTGGCAGTGTTCCCTCTAAGCTGAGTTAGTGTGAGCTAGCTCACAGATTTTTAGCCTCCAGTTTACACATTTTTGTCTTACCTCAGGAAGGATGGCTCCAGAGCAAACTAACTTATGCAGAAGCCAAATCGTTTGCTCACATCTTTAATGCCAGTAGCTCACAAAGTAGAAGTTTTGCTCACAGGATCCCACAGCTTATAGGAGCATTGACCCCCAGACAAAGATTCTACCTGCCCCCACATATGACCCTGATCCAAACCAAATATCATAACAAGACAAACCACTTGGCTGGCTATTAACACAGATCTATAATGACAAAAGAATTTACCTGTCTGTCCATCTATCCATTTGTGGCAGGCACTACTCATCTCAGAATAAAGTTAGGAGACTCAAAATTGGCCACCAGCTTCAGGATGATTGTGGATATTCCAGGGCCAAAAAGGACCACTGGGATTGATTTTGCTGACATTAAAAAGATTACATCATTTGTCATATAGCAAAGTAGCCTTTACAAAGAATTATTAGATCATCCACCAACCCAATAATAATGATAAAAAACCAGTACCTGGGTCAAAACTGGGAGTTCTAACTTCTGTTCCACATGTTGTTGTTGTTATTCAGCCACACAGTCAAGTCTGACTCTTCACAACCCCATGGACCACATCATGCCAGGCCCTCCTGTCGTCTGCCATCCTCTGAAGTTTGCTCTATTTCATGTTTGTTACATCGATAACACTGTCTAACCATATCATCCTTTGCCGTCTCCCTCTTCTTTTATCTTCAGTCTTTCCCAGCATCAGGGTCTTCTCCAGTGAGTGCTCCCATCTCATTTGGTGGCCAAAGTATTTGAGCTTCAGCTTCAGTATCTGGCCCTCCAAGGAACAGTCAGGGTTGATTTCTTTTACGATTGACTGATTTGATCTCCTTGCAGTCCAATGGACTCTCAAGAGTCTTCTCCAGCACCATAATCTATTCTTCAGTGCTTGACTTTCCTTATGGTCCAGCTCTCGCAGCCATACATTACTACTGGGAATACCATCGCTTTGACCATATGGACTTTTGTTGGCAGGGTGATGGCTCTACTTTTATTATGCTGTCTAGGTTTGCCATAGATTTCCTCCCAAGGAGCAGGCATCTTTTAATTTCATGGCTGCAGTCACTGTCTGCAGTGATCTTGGATCCTAGGAATGTGAAGTCTGTCACTGCTTCCACGACTTCCCCTTCTACTTGCCAAGGAGTGATGGGACCGGATGCCATGATCTTAGCTTTTTTGATGTTGAGTTTCAAGTCAACTTTTGTGCTCTCGTCTTTTAACATTAGCAAGAGGCTCTTTAGGTCCTCTTCACTTTCTGCCATTAGAGTGGTATCGTCTGCATATCTGAGGTTGTTGATGTTTTTCCTAGCAATCTTAATTCTGGCTTGTGATTCATCCAGGCTGGCATTTCGCATGATGTATTCTGCATATAAATTAAATGATATATCCTTGTTGTACTCCATTTCCTATGCTAAACCAGTCAGTTGTTCCATACCCAGTTCTGTCACTTCTTGACCCTTATGCAGGTTTCTCAAGGGACATGTGAGATGGTCTGGCACTCCAGTCTCTTTAAGGACTTGCCACAGTTTAGCGTAGTCAATGAAGCAGAAGTAGATGTTTTTCTGGTACTCCTTTGCTTTCTACACAATCCAGCGAATGTTGGCAATTTGATCTCTAGTTCCTCTACCTCTTTGAAACCCAGCTTGTACTTCTGTCAGTTCTCTATCCACCTACTGCTGAAGCCTAGCTTGTGGGATTCTTGAGCATGACCTTACTAGCACGTGAAATGAGTGCAATTGTGCGATAGTTTGAACATTCCTTGGCATTGCCCTTCTTTGAGATTGGAATGTAAACTGACCTTTTCCAATCCTGTGGTCACTGTTCTGTTTTCCAAATTTGCTGGCAAATTGAGTGCAGCACTTTAACAGTATCACCTTTCAGGACTTTGAATAGCTCAGCTGGGATACCATCACCTCCACTAGCTTTGTTCTTAGTAATGCCTTCTAAGGCCCATTTGACTTCACACTCCAGAATGTCTGGCTTGAGGTCAGTGATTACACCGTCATATAACCACTAAAACACATTTATGTTCCATTACCATGCATGTAAAGGGTGGAGGAGGGGGGAAGCATCTTTTTACTGTTTTGCTAGATAGTAGGGAAACATTTACTTCCCACTTCTGCTCATAATATTAACAAGTTTTGCTACTATATTACTATTAAGTACATTCGAAGTTGCCAAGCAGGAGAGGGATGACAAGGAATTGAGACCAAGACTTGAAAATGGGGGGGATGGAAAAATTAGGTGCAGGGAGATAAATGAATTAGAAAAGTGCGGAAAAGAGGGATAGAAATGAAGGAAAAGAGAGGGAAAGGTTGATATATCTTGCTGAAACACAAGATCAGTTAGGCAAGTGCTTCAGTCTTGCAGAAAGGCAAGTCTAGCTGATAGTCAGAGTGCCTTTTGCTGTGCTCAGACTTCCCTGCACTCTTAGTGGCTTCAGCCAAAACTGCATTACAAGAAACAGCAGCTGACTTGGGCCCCAAGAATTTTGCTCCCCCCCCCAGTGGTCCTGAGTAGGGGAGAGAGTGCTCCAGCCATCAAGGAGCATTAATGTTCTTTCATTAAGTCCTTGACTACCTCTTAGTTTGCCTGACAAAATGATAGCAACTGACCATTCAAAGCCACTCAAGACTGCCAAACAAAGAATGAGCATCTAACCTGATAATTATTTCCTTTATTATTATTTTTCAGTTCAGGAAACATTAGAAATAGTATTGCAAACATTGGGGGCCCATAATTGTGTGTAGAATAAATCACTGGTAATTTTCTCTCACCCAAGTCCATCTCTCTCCACCATTTCCCCCCACCATTTCCCTCCTTTCCACTAATGTACTCATGCATAATCCAGTGGATTGAGGAATTTACAACTTTACCAACATTTGAATGTATGGCATATAGACAACAATTATACACAGATATATTTGTAGATGTTTGGAAACTTTTATAGATGTTTATCTGTAAACATGTCCCCACTGTTCTCACATTAAACTGCTGTTTACCCAGGACTATCCCATTTGGGAGTTGTATAGCATCAGGTGTGACACACAATGCAATTTTGTTGCTTTTCCCTTGTGGATTACCTTTTTGGATTACTGGCTGTCCAAATACTTGAAATCTTCCCTACAGAATCAGACCTTTACCTGACCTGCGCAGATAGGTAGGTATAGCCCTTGGTTTACTCTCTTCTTCTTTTTGGTCTCTTGCACCCCCTTCATGAATGAAGTATATTTCAGTCTGTAGGATGCTTGGAATATTTGGCCCTTATCATAGCATTCCTAGTGTTGCGTATTGTTGCTGAACGTTTCATATTATTTTGACTCCTTGAGTCGGTTAATTCTCCAGTCAAGCTGTTAGATCGTTCCCCTCAAATTTTGTTTCTGATTTCAAGCTGTTAGATCATTTCCCTCAAATTTTGTTTCTGATTTCACCCTCCTGAGATTTCCGAAGCTTGTAGGGGGGGTTCTTCCACTTTTTCAGTGGATCCTTTATTTTTGCAGGTTGTTGCCCAAATTGGGAAAATTCCTTTAAGCCAAGAATAGAACTTAATCCTGTAATTCCTTGAGCATAGGTTTCTTCCTTATGCCCAGCCTATTTTTCTATACATCTGGGCAATACTAGAAAATGAGACACATTCACAGTTATGCATAAGCACATATGTCTCCCAACCATACATGGCAATAGTGGCATTCCTCAGGCACATTCTTAGATGTACAAACATTTGTGTGTTAGGTAGTCACAGTTATTAATTAGTAACTTTGTGATTGCAGCATCTGGGAAAACTCTCTTTGCAATCTCAGAAGCTGCTGAAAGACAGTGATTTTATTGGGATTTAATTTAAGGTTGTTCACTGTCATCCAGTCCCTTTCAGTCTCAAGACACCAGTTATGTACATTTACAGCTTCCCCAAAACATGAAGAAGAGATAGAGTGTAATCTAGATACTGTTGACAACTCACTCTGAGTTCTTGTATGATCTCTTCCAGCGATTTCAAGCACATCTAAAAGCATGAGAGACAAGATGGAACCTTGCAGGACCTCTTATGCCAGTAGTCATGTGGCCAAGCACAAGTCTCTCAACACCATTTTTTGAAACATACCTTCCAGGATGGACCAAAACCAGCCTAGCGCAGCACCAATCAGGCAAATAATTATAGGTATAGATAGGAACTCTTAGTCTGGGGCAGGTGATGCACTCTATTCTTGGTGCTGGGGGGGAGGCAGCAGTGGGAGGGCTTCTAGTGTCCTGGCCCCACTGCTGGACCTCCTGATGGCACCTGGTATTTTTGGCCACTGTGTGACAGAGTGTTGGACTAGATGGGCCATTGGCCTGATTCAACATTGGCTTCTCTTATGTTCTTATGTAATTAATAATTATTGTATGGTATTGTGTGTAGAATAGCCAGGAGATCCGAAGATTGTCTGGAAGCCACAAGTTCTAGCTCTTAAGCATTATGCACCACTAAGTGGTAAGCTAGACTTGTTTTGGGGGGCTGAGAGAGCTCTGAAAGAACTGTGACTGGCCCAAGGTAACCCAGCTAGCTTCATGTGGAGAAGTGGGGAACCGAACCCAGTTCTCCAGATTAGAGTCCACCACTCTTAACCACTACATTGGTGGTGAGACTATGGAGCAATTGGGACAATTTCTGGAGTGATGCTGTTGGAAGACTCAGTGAGATGCCTTTGGGCAGTGAAGGGCGGGGTATAAATCCAATATCTTCTTCTCTTACATCAAACTGGCTCTCACTAGTCAGGCAGACTGAAAAGCATCAAGATCAACCAAAAATGCCCAGAGCTACATGGCACCACCTTCTACAAGACTGATTCATAAAGCACAGATTTAAGTCAGTTGGATCCAGAGTTGTTGGTTCTTTCAGTAAATGTCTTAACAACTAACCCTTTAAGAGATGCCAGAACTGACACTTCTGAGAAGGATGCATTGATATTTGTTGTTCACAAGGACAGACCTCCTCTTGCAGATTTATTTAACCACAAGCTACAATAACCATATAGTAGATCTTACAAGTATTCTGGCCATATCCACGGGTTGAAATGAATCCACTGAAACTTGATGAACAGAAGTCTCAGGAACGTTCAGAACTTCTGCAAGTAATGAGGCATCCAAGTTGGATTGGATGTCAGTTTTTGTAAAGTGTTCAGCAAATTGATCCTAGCCAGTTTCTGAGATATCCACTATTTTCTCATGCAGACCTAGATTCAACAAGCCTCTTACAATTCAGAACAACACTGTTGATCAACCCTGGACAAATGCCATGGTGGCAGAGAAGTAAGCTTTCTTCATTGCCGTTACCATCACAAAGTAAGCTTAAAACAGGCTCACTGAGTCTTCCAACAGCGTCACTCCAGAAATTGTCCCAATTGCTCCATAGTGCCTAGTTCTGCTGAGACGCAGGACATGGGATGATCCAGAGCATGTTGGAGAGGGCACTTAGGAGTAATCATATCCACTATTCACAATGTCCCAGTTCCTGTCGTAACAGACAGAAATGCCCCAGAACTGTCAGGAAACCATACAGATCCATTTTTTTTTGGCCGGAGGGTGGATCATTCCAATTGATCCACTGACCTTGCAGAAGTTCTGTGTTTACTTAAAACTGAAACCTGACTATATAGTGATCTATCCATGACAATGAATTCACAGAGAATTCTCCCACCCCTAAATCATTGTTATCCAGACTTGCCCAGAACATCACATCCAGGGCGTGAACTACTACAGACATCAGACTTAATATCAGTTGCTTGACAATACTGTTGAAATGTTAGCATTGGACAAAATTTCATCTCTAACTAAAGGGACTCCATATCTCTGTACCCTTCCCCCCCATTTTCCATGTAGTTCATTCTTAAACATCTTCATGAATGCAATGCAACACTCCCACACCTACACACACAGAAGAAAAGTTGGATTTATACCCCACCCTTCACTCAGAGTGGCTTACAATCTCCTTCCCTTCCTCTCCCCCCAAGAGATACCCTGTGAGGTTGATGGGGATGGAGAGCTCTGAGAGAACTGCTCTTGAGAGAGCAGCTCTGAGAGAACTGTGACTGACCCAGGGTCACCCAGATGGCTGCATGTGAAGGAGTGGGGAATCAAACCTGGTTCTCCAGATTAGAGTCCACCACGTTTAATCACTACACCAAACTGGCTCTTAACCACTACACCATAGGACTACAACCTTAGTTATATTGACTCCAGAAAAGCTCTTTGGAAAAGATTTCTGATATTTTCTATATTTATTCCTGAAATAATAGTACAACTACATTAATGCTACCTTATTGTATCATCTGCATTCTTAATGTTTACCCAAGTCTCCCCCCCTCCCATAATCTCTTTGTTTGAATTGAAAAGCTGTGTATGGTTTACTGCTATCGGGTTCCCTCCTTTCTTCTCCAAGAACTCCTTATCTCGGTTTTTCTTTTGGTCTGATCAAAAGGACATTGTTTTTGTTGCCAACTCTCAAGTGTCAGTCAAATACATTTAATTTGTTTTAGTCTGTCCAAGTCGTAAGACTATAATTGGTGACTGCCCTCTCTCAAAGTTTACCAAACCAGTGCAATAATAAGGATCGGTAATGTATATTTTACTGTATCAATCCAAGGTCTTTCAGAGCCCCATTGTGCCCCAGGAAGACAGACAGGTATGAACTCTAACATGCTAGCTGAGTCTTTAAGCAGCCGGACAGCTAGGCTGACTTTTCCTTCCAAAAGAATCAGATGTGTACATGTCAAGGGGCCAGGTGACAGTAGCAGTGGATGTAGTACACTCCTGAAGCACACTCTCCCTCCCTCTGCAAAACTGCTGTCAGCTTGCACTGCTAGAAAGCGCAGACTGTACCTGTCTATCAGCTTTAAAAGGTTGGGGGAAATAGTATGGGCACGACTGCAACAGCAAGAAGAAACTGTACATCAGGGGGACTGTACATCAGCAAGCCTGGGCTGTAAGAGAGATTTCCAACACACAGCAAATTAAAGTTTTAATTCTTGTGCCTTTCCTTGGTCCTTCCTTGTTTGTTCAAGTGTCTTCATGCTCTGGCATCACAGTTGTGTTGTTGTCCCCATGGATCCCTTTTGTTTATTGCTGCCAGAATTGCAGATCTAATTGGATATACAGTGTTTACTGGACGCATTTCAAAGGTTTTTTTAAACAACAACAACAACACACACTTAAATCAGAATCCCCCTTTGCAAACCTTTCAGCACCAGCTGCCCATGTCTCTTTAAGGCCAGTCGGTCCCTGCCCCCATCCCTCATGTCAATTATGTGTCACTTTCCTAGAAGGGAGCTACACAGAGAGGACCTCCAAGGTGAACAGTGTGACAGATAGAGTTACAAACAGAGGGCAGCCCAGGAGGTCTCCATTTCTTTGGCCAGGGCTTTGCCTGGTGTTTAGAGAAAGGAACAGATGGGAAAGGGGGGGTGGGGACGGCGGGATGTCCCTAGCTTTACAAATTAATCGGTGCTCCCGGAGAGTTGAAAGGCACTGCAGCCTTTGCTCTCGGTGGGGGCATCAATCATTAACCGGCGGCTTAGGTGTCTCGGCGGCGGCGGCGCAGCAGATGGGAAAGGAGAAACTTTCTCCTCGGCGTATTGAAGAAACCGAAGCCGCGAGGGGAGCCTTGCTGGGCCATAGAAATCCTTGACCCAGGCGCGGCTGGCAAGGTTTGAATTACCGCGATGCTGCTGCCGCCGCCTTTAGAGTTGCTGTTGCTGCTTGCCTCCTGCCCTTGCTGCAATGAGTGATGCAGGAGGAGGAGGAGGAGGCGAGGAGGCGGTGGCGAAGCACAAATCCACTGCAACTCCTCCAGCAGCACCAGCGGCAGGGAAAGCAGCTTTGCCTTTGTGAGCTTACATCACAATCCGGGCTTGGGTTTATGCTGCCGCCGCCGCCGCTTCTCTAAGCAGCACCCAGGCGGCTCGCCGGTCCGCAAGCCGGGCGGTGTGGCAGGGGGGGCGGCAGCCGCAGCAGGATCATGCCCACAGGCGTCGCAGACCAGGGCCAGTCGCCCCCCAACGCCGCCTCGCCGCAGCCGCCACCGCCTCCTCGCCTTCCCCTGCGCCGCGCCGCCCCCCTCCTGCGCTGGGACGAAGTGCCCGACGATTTCGTGGAGTGCTTCATCCTGTCGGGCTACCGGCGGCTGCACTGCACAGCGCAGGAGTGCCTGGCGTCGGTGCTGCAGCCCACCAATGAGACGCTCAACTTCTGGACGCACTTCATCCCCTTGCTGCTCTTCGCCAGCAAGTTCTGCCGCCTGCTGCTGCTGCGCGGCGCCGGCGACCTGCCCTTCCACCACCCCTTCTTGCTTCCGTTGTGGTGCTACGCGTCGGGCGTGCTGCTCACCTTTGCCATGAGCTGCACGGCCCATGTGTTCAGCTGCCTCTCGCTGCGCCTGCGCGCCGCCTTCTTCTACCTGGACTACGCCTCCATCAGTTACTACGGCTTCGGCAGCACGGTGGCTTATTATTACTACCTGCTGCCCGGGCTTAGCCTGCTGGAGCCGCGCGCGCTCAGCCGCTACTTGCAGCAGCGCCTGGGCTGGCACGTGGACTGCAGCGCGCCCATCGCCTTGTACAGCGCACTGCTGCTGCCCGTGGCCTTCCTGCTGGCCGTGGCCTGCACCGTGGCGTGCTGCAAAAGCCGCTCCGAGTGGTGCGCCTACCCCTTCGCCATCCGCACGTTCGTCTTCGCCATGCCGCTCAGCATGGCCTGCCCCATCATGCTCGAGAGCCTCCTCTTCGACCTCAAGGGCCACAACCCCACCCTCTTTGTCTACTTCTACCGCCGCTACTTCTGGCTTCTAGTGGCCGCCTTCTTCAACGTCAGCAAGATCCCCGAGCGGATCCAACCGGGCCTCTTCGACATCATCGGCCACAGCCACCAGCTCTTCCACATCTTCACCTTCCTCAGCATCTACGACCAAATGTTCTACGTGGAGGAAGGCCTGCGGCACTTCCTGCAAGAACCCCCGCCCGCCTCGCCCACTTTCACGGGCACCGTCGGTTACATGGTACTTTTGGTACTGTGCCTGGTCTTGGTCATCAAGAGGTTTTTAAACGTCCCAGAGTTCTGCAAGCAAGATTGAGGTATCATTCTATTATGGTTTCCTATGAGAATTTCAATTAATCGCTGACGAGTTTTACAGCCTGCTGCAAAGGCCGGTACCTTTCCAGGGAAGGTGCTACCAGGAGCACTGAATTCCTTCGCCCGCGCATTGAACTCCTAGAAAACTGCTGTTTGTTTCGAAACTCTCTAAGGTTTTAAGGAAAGGCAATCGAACCACAGTAGTATATACGACTTATTCTATTATTGCTGCTTAGGATACAAATAGAAGCCATTTAGGACCACTGCTTGAAATCTCCTGCAGTGTAATCCTCCTTTTCATTATTTGAAAGTAAGCCTCCTTGACTTGCTTCCAACTAATGCACTAAGGGTCAGGGTTACAGGGGAACAATATGCATGGATCGTGCAAATGCTAGCTACTGATCTCAGACTTTAAGAGATGTTGTTTCAATTAGCAATATATACTAGACCTGCACTGATGAACAATGAAGATTTTAAACCAGACCCCATGTGCAATTTCTTATCATATCACACCTTAAAAGATGTACTTTTTGATCATTCACTGTTAAAGCATTTTGAAGTGGTGTGCACTGAATTTCAGCACAAGCAAACTAAAATCTTTCTTTTTGAATTAACTCTCTTTAATGCTTCTATATAATTTGTTTTATAGCAACTGTGAATTGTATCAGGGGCTGTTGATCAAACTATGAGAACAAAGTTTAAGGAGATAATGAACCCTAAATATAAGGCCTCTTTCTTGGAACATTGGCTCTAATACTTAATTACAAAATATACATGTGTGGCATTAGTTATGAAGGGTTCTGATGTGAATAAATTGCAGATAGTTTGAAATGAATAGGCGTTTCCTCTAAAACATCCTCTGAACAAAACAAAACATCCTCTAAAGTAGTGCTGAAGGACCGAAATCATCAGCTAGTTTATAAAATTGTTTATGTGATCAGGTACCCTGAAAGAACAGCCATGGAACTTACTTCACCTTCTGAAATCTTCACACTTTGGGGGGTGAGTTGGGAGCTCAGCAGAAGTCAGCAAGCCTGAACTCTTGCTAGAAGCAAAAATGACTAAACTGAGGCTATCGTACTTTGATCAAATTATGAGAAGAGGCAGTGATGCTAGGAAGGGTTGAAGGCAGCAGGAAAAGAGGAAGACCCGACATGAGATGGATTGACTCAATCAAGGAAGCCACAGCCCTCAGTTTGCAAAACTTGAGCAAGGCTGTTAACAACAGGACGTTTTGCAGGACATTAACTCATAGGGTCACCCTAAGTCTAACACTCACATGACAAACTATGGCAAATACAGATTGGGACGAATTAGGAACTGAGTGAATTTGGAATATGAATTTCAGAAAGCTTTGCCCAAGTAAGACTTCTTAAGTATATGCCAGGTTCAGAAGTTAGGACTGCCTTGTCATGAATGGCATTCCCTTCCACCATTCTCTCTAGTTGGTACTTTCAGTTACCCCCTGTGGCTACCTCATCCACTTCCCTCCTTCAGAGGCAACATTTCCCCTCTGTTTTTCATTCTCTTTATTGACTGAACCACCCTAGAAATGTGTTTTCTTCTTTGCTGAAGAACTCTGGCTGTCCCACCCTGTCACAGTATGATATTTTGGCTGTTTGCTCAGCCCAGGAACTTGAGAGAAGGATTTGGAGCCCCCTTTAACTTTAATGGCACTCAAGATGTTTTTATATTCCAAATTAACAAAATATTTTATTCAACATGCAGGGGAAAGATCAGGTGAAACCAGGGGTTGAAGTTTCTGAGGTAAAAGTTGTACATGCACAGACTTTAGTTCTTATGTTCCTATGTTTCAGGTTCATGAGAGTTTCTTAAGCTATTCAGAATTACTTAAAATCTTTATGTTGAGAGGCTTTTGTTCCAGTGTTTCCTCAAACACTCCAGTATATATTCTTTGCATATTCTCTGACTCTTTTGGTTTCCTGAAGGCCAGCACACTCTTTCCAGTACCCAAACCCCTTTTCTTGAAACACCTTAAGGTCTCTAAAGGCAGTTTCTAACCACACCAGACCAGGGATCTCTCTACTCTTGAGACCTAACTCCCTGTTTGACTGGGTAGGGAAATTCTCCTCTCACTAGAAGATCTGTCCCCTTTCTTTGGCCTGAATGGAAGTCTCCATCTAATTACCCATTCATCCTTGCCAACTTTCCTCACTTCTCCATCTGTGTTAAAGTGCTCTCAGTCAAGGCTGAATTGCAAAACTGTCAGTACTCAACTCTTCTCAGCTAGGACTGAAATCAGACTGCATCTCTCCTCAGCATCCAGTTCAGAAGTCTTTCTCTGCTCAGCTGATGCTAACCAATCACATCTCTTGGAACAGCTATCTGGCTCTGTGAAGAATTTAACCCTTCACAGTCCTTTATCTGATTACATAGCACTTTTAAGTTTTTTTTTAAAGGAGTGTGTGATGGACTGCACTTTTAAGTTTTTAAAAGTGCAGTCCATCACACACTCCTTTTAAAAAAAATCCTTGAGAAGAAGAATGAAGTAACTCAGGGCACAGAGAAGCTATGAAGGCAGAGTCTTAGATCATTCCTTAATTGGAAATGATGCTCCTGAGCATTTCTTAGTAGAAGGGAGGAAGGCTACGGAGAAAAGAGCAAAGAAATCACAAACAAATCTGTAGTCCCAGCAAGTTAAATAAATGCAACAATAATTATATGGAAAGCAGAAGACTTACCTGATGTACCTGATGAAGGAATAGATTTGCAATGCTGATTATATTATCCCGAACTGTGTTTATTTATGAAGGAAGTCTGCTGCTTTTGAGATATGCTGTGACTTATTGTGGGTTTGAGTTTATTACCATAATATTCCTTATTATGTTTGCAATTCTATAATGAGTTTGGCTCATCTGGGTATTGACTTTGCTTTCCATATAATAATTGTTGAATTTATTTAGTTTACGTGAACTACAGATTTGTTTGTGATTCCTGAGCATGTCTTGGCAGGGAGCATAGGATCTGCCTCTGGAATTTTCAGGAAAAACTTGGGGGAAAGGTGAAGTGAGCAGGTTTGGGGACTTGCCCATCACCAATGGCCAGGTTTTGACATCTCTTTCATCCCTGGAAAGTAAACACCAAGTTCACCATTTCACAGAGACACACAGTGACCCTGAATGATCCAAACTGGTCAACAAAGGAATGCCCATGAAAACTACTAGAATTCAGTGTTCATATTTACAGGGACTTTGTTCTTAGGATATAACCTACGAATTTTGCTTGTGTAGAACTTGTGTATCTTTAATGTAGCCACACCAAGACAAAATCCAAAAGTATGCTATAGCAAGAGATTTCTTGAAGTAAAGAGAACAATGTTTGGTCCACAGTTCCTGTTCCAAGAAGTAACTCTAATCACACAATCCTGTCACTACTGTTTTCAGTTCTGTTTCCCTGACAGAGAGAACAAGACCTATTAATGTATTGATGGCAACATCCTCATTGTAATGTATTGATGGCAACTCATCTGCAAAAGTGGATGAGTGTTAAAACTAAGAGTCACTTAATCTCAGGATATGTATAGTTCAGCAGGTTTTCTTTGTGTGAGTTCTTATTTACAGTTTCATATCAGGTGAATAGGTAAAGGGGCATTTTGTGAAGAAACTGTAGAGCAACTCAGGGCATTACATTTTTCAAACTTCCTTTTGATGAATAGCTGGATTGATTCTTGATCAGACATTCTGTCAGTATTCATAAGAATTTTTAAGGTTGTAAACAGTGTTTTATTGTGTGTGTGTGGGGGAGGGAGAAAGTAGCTAGGGCAGGTACCTGTGATGCCATATTTGCTTTTGTACAATGCTCTGCAAGGAAGTTATACTGTGAAAGTTCTGGTAGCAGACCATGGTACTTTCTCTGTATTGGAAATACATGGTGTCATTCCTTAAATTCCATAATTGGGTTCCTTGAGTTTTGAATTGAAAAATAAGTCTCCTTCTCTTGGACCAAATAACATACATAAATACCAGCACAATGAGGCCCTATGCAAACATGATGTTTAACCATGGTTAGTTTCCTTAACTATGTTTAATTTATGTCTGAATATTCTATAGGATTAGCCACAAACTAGGATGTAAAAGCATGGTTTGACATGGGTTTACAAATTATGGCTTGCATTAATCATTATTGTTATATCTATATGAAGCAAATCATTAATGCTCATATATAGACTGGCCACATTTTTCGGTTTTCAGGGCTACGTTTGCCAAATGTGCTAATACAAATTTGTGGCTTAGATTTTTGAATGGAAGAGAAGTGGCAAAGCTGAGCAGTGCAGGGTATGCCCCTGAAATACAACAATCTATAATGTTGGCCTATTCGTGAAAAAATCCTGAGCATTTCCAATGAATGTGACATATTGTCATATCTTCAAACTTGATACTACACTTAAGCAAAGCAAGGAAGTGGAAGAAGAGGTGGAATCAAATAGATTTACAGGTGTATTCAAATTGAAGTTGGTATGTTCAAGTTGACTTTTGCCTTTCACCTTTGGGGTCTTATTTAGCTATTTGGGACAGGAGAAAAACTTCCTATTTTCCATCTTACGGATATGGATAGGATTCAGTGATTGCCTTAGGCCAGCCCTGGGCACAGCCACTCTGCCAGGGGCTAGCACTACTGAGGCTCAGATTTTAGAAAGTTGTGCTAGCACAAGCCACTATTTTTTGTACTTTGGAGAACTTAGATGAAGCTTTCCTTGACTGCCAAAGGATGTCCAAATGCGGCGCAGTTGCAAGATCTAACCTGTACTATGTTCTTCACAGTGGTGGTTTCCACACAGGGAAAGGCATATGTGGTTTCCCTGTTGACACTGCAGCTGTTCATACAGTGCAGCAGCAGTGGGGCTTCCACATGGCGGGTTTCCTCCCAATTTCCCTGTTCCAGTCCTCTGGTAGCAGGCATCCCCCCCACCCCCAGTCTACCAGGGCTTTTCAGTTTTTTAAAATCAGCAGTTGAATGTCATTATAGTGACATAACATTAACTATCATTGTCTCATGTTCTCTGAATTCCTAGGTTTCATTTTTTTAATTAAGTCACTAGCATCTTTTGTTGTGGAGACATAAGGGGAAAAGCATGCTTGTTTTTTAAATGAAAGCTGGGAATTCAAAGAACCAAAGAAATAATATTCAGTTGTCAATTTAAAAAAAACAAACAAAAAAGTCTCCAGAGGTGGGGGATGGAAATGGCAGGGTCATGGAAAATGACTGCCGTGTAGGCAGCATCCAGACTTGACTCCTGTCTTTCCCAAAATTTTACAGCAAAGCAGGTTTGACAAAGATCATAGAAAAGCCAGGGAAATCCTGGGAGGTGCACAGATGCATCACAGTGCTGTAGGTAAGCAGGGAAAAAAACCCTGCTAACCAACAGCGTTGAACCTGGGCAAATACCCCATGCGGAATGGTATGTACACAATGATTCTGAGATTAACAATGTGATGTTATGCAGAGTTATTCCAGTTTAAGCTCAGTTATTTCAATGACCGACATACATAGGAGTAACTCCACATAGGATTGCGCTGTAGGTTTTCTAAAAATAAATATTGTTGTTTGGATGTAATGCAGACATACCAACGTAATTGTTTTAATGATGTACCCAAGATGACTCACCAGGCCTTCAACATAAATTATTTATTTGAAAGATTTCTTCAGGATATGCTATTAGAGCATCCAGTCAGCAATTAAGAATTGCATGAGAAATCTGAAAAGGGAAGGAGTTATTGCTCTCAGTGGTAGGAAAAAGGTTAAGACTCCAAGCTAAATGTAAAGAGAGCCTGTAAAGAGGATTATTTATGAGTGGGGGGTTTTTCTTCTTCTGCTTAGCAGTTACAATGTAAGAGGCATCTAACGAAGCAACGTCAGGTCATGGCAAACTGTAAAAGTACATTTGATATTTGGATCATGTGATGTTTTCTATATTTATCTCAGTTACAAATAAAAGCTTATGGTGCTGATTTGGTGCTAGCTGTCCTTATAGCCATTATTGCTCTTTCATCTCTAGCCTTACTGATTATTTGCTCAGTCAGGTTGTATTCAAGGCAGCGCGTCTTGCTAAGCGTGTTCCTTGCAGTTTGAAGCATGCCTTGAGCCCATGTAGGAAATAAGTTAAGGTTGCTTCTTGCAGTCTAGCTTTATAATTTATTGGGTGAGCAGACTTTAATAGAACTTTTTTTGGGAAACAAAACATTTGGTGCTTGCATGTAATGGCATCTTGCCTGTAATAGCAACTGTCACATTTCTCTGCAGGATTTTTGGTAGTGAATATTTGAATATTTATTTGGGGGGCATTAAGGGGCACACATATATTGCACCAGCACAATTTGCAATTTTGATGGCCACTTATCTATAAATACAGACAAAAAACATTTCTACGGAAGGAAAAAAATCTCTATAATATAGCGACCCAGTCATGTTTTTATTTCAGTCAGTGGCAAAACCTTGCTGAATTCTTTTTCGGGCTGAGCCAGCCCCTGGATTTGAAGCCTGCAGGATAAAATTAAGTTTATCTGTTGGCATATGCAAGATCCAGACAGCTGCCCTGCCCTTGAGCAACTTTCTAGGAGACAAATTCTTGCAGAGCTTTGAATATAAGTATTGTAGGTTATTCTGCAAACTTTCTATAACATGTCTGGAGGTGCCACCACTTCCATGAAGGATATGGGGTGTTGGAGGCTGTTGGTCATTTATGTATGTCAGTTTATCTGTATAATGTTAGTAACCCATGGTCCCCATCTGTGGATATCTAAATCTGCAGATTGTAGCCATGAGGACACTAAACAGATCTTTCTTCAAACTTGGAGGACTCCCCAAGTTTGCATTAAAATCTGAAATCAAAAAAATTTTAAGGATTTTTTAAAAATTCCCCCCAAATAGAATTGCATTGTCTGTGTATGCACAGAACAATGCAGTTAGGGAGCCATTCCAGCTCTTTGTCAGTGCCAGCAACCACTGCAAGCCTGGGCACAGAGGAGGACAATGCTGGCAGTCACTCCAGCCCACCCTCAGCAGAGAAGGATGCTGGCTGCTGCTCTGGGTCTGGAGTGGCAGCCAGCATCTTTCTGTGCTACTGCTAGGGCTGCAGCAGTTGCTGGCTGCTATCACTGCCAGCCATTGCAGGTCCAGCTGTAGAGAAGGACAGTGGCTGTTGTTCTGGGACTAGGTGTGGTGGCAGCTACCGGCCACCACTGTAGATCTGAATGGAAGCAGAGGACACCGGACGCCACCATGAGCCCAGGCATGAAGGACACTGGCAGCTGCTGTGGACTGAGTGGTAGGTGGGGGGGCCTGGAGCCTCACCAGCCTTAGCTATGGGAGGGATTATGGGATTCCCCTCCTCAAGTCTCCCAACCCCTCCACTGAACCCTAAGGCAGTGATGAGGGGGGGAATCCCTTGCACAAATATCCAGGGTTCCCACTTATCAATATACTATTAGTGATGTGTGAGCCCCATCTGTACCTAAATCCATGGATTGGGGCCATATGGATCTGAAATCTTTAAAAATATATACTGGGGGGTTGATTCCCCCCCCAAAGTAAAATAGCATTCTCTATTCTCTTAGGTGCAGAGAACACACCTAACTCCAGCCACTGGAGTAGCCTGGGAGCCATGCTGGGTCTAGCAGCAGTGATAGCACAGCCCAGGCTCCATGGCAGGCCTGCTTAGGGGCTATGCTGAGCCTGGTGGCAGTGCAGCCCATAGGGAGTCTGGGGGCTACAGTGGGCCTGGAGGAGGCTGGAGATTCTGGAAACCTGATGGGCCACACAGTAGTTGCCGAAAAGTCTGGGGGCTGACCCAGGCTGGGCAGTGGCTGTCGGAGAGCCCTGGGATCTGGCAGCAGCTGCAGGAGAGCCTGGGAGCCACTCTGGGCCTGGCAACAGCTGCTGGAGAGCCCAGGGACCTGATGGCAGCTGCAAGAGAGCCTGGGGGCCACACTGGGTTCAGTGAGAGTGTGGGGGGATTTCCCCCCCATGAGTTTTGTGGGGCCCCATTTGTCTATATACTAATAGCAAAGTTGGCCAAATCTTAAATTCCACTGGTCACTTAAATCTGGTTACTAGAGCTGTGACTGGGCAAGACAGATCTTTGTACAAACCTGAAAATGGCCCCAAGTTTGCAGAAGAATATGAAGCAGGGATGACCCTAGCTAGTATTTGGATGGGAGACCACCAGGGTATACCAGGGTCATGATGCAGAGGCAGGCAATGGCAAATCACCTCTGAACGTCTCTTGCCTTGAAAACCCTATAAGGTTGCCATAAGTTTCCAGCCTTGGACCTTCCTGAGCTGGTGGGGCAGCAGGCAAGGTCCTGACAGAGGGCCTCCCAGCTGGCTGGGAAACCACTACCAACCCTGGACCTTCCTGAGCCAGCAGTGAAGCAACAGATGGGCCTCTGATAGAGAAGCCACCACAAGGAGGAAGACCACCAGTGAAGAAGTCGCATCTCCCTACATCACCAGGAAATGGCAACCCGCGTCATGGGGACTCATAAAGCCTGCCCCAGCTGCAGTAAGGGATACAGGGCAGGACTCCTGAGGCCCTGAAACAGGAGCCACCACAAGGATGGGCCAGGGTAAGGGAATGAGAGAGGGGGGAAAGGAAGACGCTGACAGAGATAGCTACTTACCCTTAGCAGAAACAGGAATGAAGTGGAAGGAAAGAGAGGATGTCGAACACAGCCACACCCACTCGCACCAGGGATGACAGACAGGTGTAGGAAACATGAGAAGGAGCTAGGGAAGAAGCATTGAAGAGGGAAATTAGAAAAGCCAATGGAGAAGGGGGAAAGAGGAGACAGACAAGAGAATCCACCACTCACTCAAGGGAAAGGGGAGAAGAAGGAGGCACAAACAGGTGGGGAACAGTATAAAAAGGGACAGACAGCCGAGGATGAGGAGAACTGGTCTGTGCCAGAGAGAGGAGTGACAGTGACCACCACCAAGAGCTTTTCAGATGTGACACTCTTTAGAAGATGAAATACTAACATGAATCGATCTAGTGGATCAGGGATATAGCAAAGGCTGCATTTTAAGGCATATTAAGCAACTATTTTATGCTCAATTGTTCTGTAAGTATTGTTGTCTGTTATTCCTAAAGCACTAGCAGTGAGCCTGCAGTTGCTTGATTTTTTAAAAAAGAGAAAAGCTGCAGACTGTTTTCCATTCACCTGTACATAACACAGCCCACAGGGAATTTCTCTTCTTCAAGCCCCAGTAAAATGAATGAGAGTTGCCCAGTGGGACCTGCACAGGTTGCAACGTGTTAAATGAGAGAGATAGTCAGCCATGGACAAATGCACTCATTCTTTAAGGCCAGGATTCTCAGAGTTGGAAGTAGAACAATTGGCTACAAGCAGCATATTTCTATCTCCAGGGACCAGCTTAGACTGCTTATTGTTCAACTTGTTCTGTTTGCTATGAAAAGGTTTGAGATACCATGCAAAGGGAGAGAAATGTGTCTCCTGTGGGGAGAGTTGCATCAACTCTTAGTATAAAGTACAATCTGTACATCTGTGAGAGAGATGCAGGACTTCCCCCTTCACATGGAAGGAATATGTACAAGGAATTTGTTGTGCATCCTCTATTTCTGCTGCAAGGTATTGTATAAAATGTGTTGAAAAACTGCCACTGATTCATCTGGCAGCCTCATTTATTTTGATTTTGATCCTACCCTTCCTGTGGCAAGATAGGTTGAGAGAGTGCGAGTGACCCAAGGTCACTCCTTGAGTTTCACGGCCGAGTGAGAATATGAATCGAGGTGTCCCCAGTCTGTATCCAACACTCCAATCTATCCAGATGAGTGCAGTAGACCAGCAAGATTGGAGACCAGCAAGATTGTTGGGGTATAAGTTTTCCAGAGTCAAAGTTCCTTTTGTCAAATCCAGTAACCTATCCAGTAAATCTTGCTGGTTCATTTTCCTTGATACTTACCAGGGATTTCAGACTTTGCTTCCATCTCTTCTCTTCATTTTCCTTATAACAGGATGGCAGAAAATAGAAGTGAAGGGTTGTTCCCAAAATAGATACTGAAGATGTTTTCTTTAACTCTTGTTGAGACTGGAAAGGTGAAATGACTTTCACTGAGCCATTTTCAGACACCTTATTGAATGGGCACCATGGAATCTGCTTCCAGGTCTCCTATGGTAACTGCTTCAATGGGGTCATCACTTTTCAGCCCCTCTCTTAGTGTTTCTGTTCTTCTCTTTTCTTTTTCTGGCCCTCTTTGAATCTTGCAAGGAGGAGGAAAGATTATGTATATCCTCCTAATATCTCATTTCCATGAGGTTCTCTTCTTATGGAAACAGTGTTCTGATGGATTACCAGAGAAGGAGCTCCATTCTTCAGGGGCCAATGAGTAAATACTATATGGTTTGCTACTGCAGTTGGACATTTACTGTATAGGAATGCACAAAGACAGACCGTTTTTAGGGGTATAATTCTATCTGCTAGTGTGTTGATCACATGCTTGTCATGGTTATTTTAAAAGATTCCACACATGAAACTAAAGAAAACAATGTAAACACTCACTTTAGACTTTATTTTTACTTATTTGTTGGCTTTTTGAAAGACTTCTTTGGAAAATCTTGGTTGCTGGCTTACTGTACAAATAAATACTGGGGGGTTTTTTGACAGGAAATTAAAGAGGTTTCGAACAAAACTATTTTGGAAATCATTTGTAAGAAACTACTGGTATTTGTGTGTGTACTTGCTTACTTGCCCTGGAACTGCTAATCTGCTACTCTTAAGAAGAAGAAGAAGAAGAAGAGGAGGAAGAAGAAGAGGAGGAGGAGATTGGATTTATACCCCACCCTTCACTACCCGAAGGAGTCTCAGAGCGGCTTACAAACTCCTTTCCCTTCCCCTCCCCACAACAGACACCCTGTGAGGTAGGTGGGGCTGAGAGAGCTCTGACAGAAACTGCTCTTTTTCAAGAACAGCTGTGCCAGAACTATGGCTTGCCCAAGGTCATCCATCAGCTGTGAGTGGAGGAGAGGGAAATCAAATCCGGTTCTCCCAGATTAGAGTCCGCGCACTTCACCACTACACCAGACTGGCTCTCACACCAAACTGGCTCTTAGCGCCCCTTCCTACCTCAAGCTGATGGCATGTTCATTGATAGCTTAGAACAAGTGCAACAGACTCACATTTTATTTGCTAATGTTGAAAATACTGTGAATAAAAATAAATTACACTTTTTAGAATTTTTTTCAAAATGTGAATTTTAGAAAGGCAGTATCAATATTGACATGTGAAAAGAGATTCATGTCTTAAATAACCAGTGCTAATGTCAGATACTCATAAGCCACAGGCAGGAACTTGTCATTTTTATTTATTGTACAGAACAACCTTAGGTGCTTTATTAATAACTAAGGCTGCAGGATGCAACCCAGCTTCCTTCTCCTTATGTCCCACTTGACAGGAAGATGGGAGATGCTGGTGATCACAGCCATAGGCCTTGGTTGCCTTATCCAAAGCCCTCAGCCATAGTGAACTACTGGTCATGACAACTATTGGTTGCCACCATCTGTGAGCGTATATGACTCAACTGGAATAAGAAATCATGATACCTATTGGTGATATCTTCACCAAGGGGTCACCAAAAAAGCCCCCCATTTTATGTAGCTCTCCATAAAACATTATGTTATTGTTTTGAAAAAGTGCACTGTCTCTCATTTCAGCTCATTTACTATTGAACATAGTAAGTTTTTCTCTTCCTTTTGAGGACTGATAGGAATCCTGTTTTGATTTGAGCTTACTGTGAAGTATGGTTGCCAGGCTTAGCCTAGCAATCAGCAGGAGGACAGGGAATGAGAACATTGTAGAGGTGGCCACCAGTCTGCACAATGTCAATTCTGAGAAGACCTGGCAGTGACCTCACACATCTCTTGGAATTGGCTGAACCATAGAGTTTCGGGCGATTCCTAGAGAAGCATGATGTCACTTTTTCCCAGAAGTGACTTCACTGTCTGCTGACCACCATTTTTTTTTTTAATTCCTGCTGACGTTCTGTGGTGGGGGAAACTCCCACCCTCACTAGAGGGTTGGAAAGCCTACTGTGGTGATTCTCCCCAATCTTGAAATACAAGTATTCCCCTTCCAGGCTTCACAAGTGCTGTTTACTTTCCTTAAGTCTCTGTTGGGTGCTCTGAAAAAGATTTTGGAATCTCCAGTGGTATTCACGCATGCAAAGCATCCTTAACCCACTGATGAGTTTGGGCTTTTGGATATTATCTTTCCAGACAATCTGATATACCTCCTTTTTTAAGACCCATATATCAAGATTTTCTTAGGCTCTGTGTCTGCAGAAATGACAAACTACAGCATGAGTTTATTCAGAACCTAGAACTGTGGTTTGCCTTAAGGTGAAGTAAGAGTCCTACCTTCATCCCTAATATCAACTATACTTTGTGTGGCACAGAGTAACCGACTGATATGCACAGTATACTTGCATCATGAAAGGGCCAGGGAAAATAGCTGTTCAGCCACATCAAACAGGTTCGTAGTTATGACATAGAAGAATGTGTTTTTTCCCTTCTGTTCAGTGCTCAAGTAAGCTGATCTGACCCCGTGGGGTTGTCCTTATGTTCCTGTGTTAATCCCAATGATTTCCCCCATAAATATTAGTGGAATCCAATTTTTATCCAAGCTCCTCTTCATTAATGTTTTTTCTCTCTCTCTAGTAATTCTGTCTTTCAGTCACTAAGAGCACCTTCCCTATGAAGAGTCTGGGACTTTTCAGTTTAGAAAAGAGACAACTAAGGGGGGACATGATAGAGGTTTATAAAATTATGCATGGGGCAGAGAGAGTTGACAAACAGAATTTTTTTCTCCATCTCCCAAAATACTAGAATTTGAGGGCATCCAATGAAATTGATGGGCAGTAGGTTCAGGATGGACAAAAGGAAATACTACTTTACAAAAAGTAATTAAAATGTGGAGTTCACTGCCAGAGGATGTAGTGATAGCCACAGGGATAAACAACTTTAAAACAGCTTTAGATAGATTAATGGAGGATAATTTTATTAATGGCTACTAGCAAAGAATAACAAAAAATAACTGTGAGCTGAATTTCCTGCAAAATATTCTCAAAGGAGACTTCATCAAAGTGAAATGCATCTATTGAGTAAATCTATCCATATAATCCATCATAGAAAAATGCAGAAGCCAAAGCAGTAGGAAAATGAAGAAGCCAAAGAATAAATATACAAAATAAATATCCAAAAAGTCCAACACTTTTCCTAGGTAATTTTTCCACTGTTTCAGACTTCTGGTCCTTCCTCAGGAACAAAGAACAACTACTGAGAGTCTCTTTCCATCTCCTTTTAAGATAATGCTTTTCTGTTACTTCAACATTGGGCAAGGTCTCCTTAGCTCTAATGTGGACCCCTAAAGGCTGCTTCAATTTATCAGGACCAGAACATGCCTGAGGGGTGCAGATTAGAGCTAAAGAGACGTTGACCAATGTTGAAGTAATAGAATATTTGGATATTTGGACTTTTGGGATATTTACCTTGTATATTTATTCTTTGGCTTCTTCATTTTCTTATGATGGACTTCTTTGGCTTCTGCATTTTCCTATGATGGATTATATGGATAGATTTACTCAATAGATGCATTTCACTTTGATGAAGTCTCCTTTGAGAATATTTTGTGGGAAATTCAGTTCACAGTTGTTTTTGTTATTCTTTGCTACTTTTTACTGTGTGCTATACTGTTGTTATTAATGGCTACTAGTCATGGGGACAGAGAGGAACCTCCACATTCAGAGGCTGCTAAATCTCAGAGCCAGGAGGCAATATTAGCTAAAGGCCTCAGCCTCTGTGCCCTGTTGTTGGCCGTCCAGGGGAATTGGTTTGCCATTGTGTGAGACAGGATGCTGGACTTAGATGGACTATTGGTCTGATCCAGCAGGGCTCTTCTTATGTTCTTAAGAGGATGTGTCTATCTCTTCTTGATAGCTGTTACATAAACAAATGACTTTATAGTATAGTAACCTTTCTTATTATGTACAGTGCTTTTTAAAAGAGTTAAATTGCACTAATTGCTTCGCTGAAGGTGATACCTATTATGTGATACCCTAGATTATGATGTTTTGGTATGGCAGATTACCCAGAAACAAAATGCCTGTCAGGGTAGGCCCTTGAGTCCAGCACCTGAGTGAAGTAGGATAGGACCAAGCACAAAAAGGTGCAGTAGCCTCAGCAACAGGGCAGCCTTTGCAGGGAAGCTCAAAGGGTATGACAGCAGTGAGCAAGTCTGGGTGGAAGAACAATGGCTCTCTGGGCCCAGGTGTTTTGAGGCAAGGCAAATAACAGAAGAGAAGAGGTAGCTTAACTCAAGGGCCAGGTATGAAGCTGAGACTCTGACAAAAGAGGAAGGGGAAATGGAAGGATGCTGGCAGAAGTAGGAGGCAGATTGCAGTGTTACGGCTCTTCTTCTGTGCAATGCAGTATAACTCTGAGGTATAACCCTATAATGCAGTGTAACCCTGAAGGTGAACTACACCTTCAGGGGTCTGGGATGATAAATAAAGGAATCTGCATAAGGAAACAATGACTGGGCTTGTGATTTCAAGACCCAATAGACTCTGGGTATGATGTTCCCCTTCGCCCAGAGGACACTACATTTGGTTACCTGCTCTTACTAGATAGCTGCCTAGGATGTGCCCATGAGATGACATGGTGATGAAAGCAAGTACAGGAATTGTAGGTTTGGTTATGTATCTCCAGAGAAACTAAAAAATACATACAATCAACATGGGTACATGGTAGATACCTAGTGACCAAAAGCAAAATTAATAGAAATTATTTTCTTTATTAATGCAGACAGATCATTATTAAAAGTAACAAAAATCCATCTGAAAAGTCCAGTAGATGATAGCCTTTTATAGAACTGGGAAAGATATCCTATTATTTCATGATCCATATATAAACAGTCATAAATAAAGCTCTTGTGACTCTAGCACTTGTATTATCATTCCTGTTCAAAGGCATATGCTTGCAACCCTGGCAAACTTGGTATACATGGGAAGAATTCATACCCACACATGCCAAGTTCACTTCTAAATTGCCAATACATTAATGCCTCTTACAGGCAATCTTTTCCATATTACTATATTTGTCATAGGAGTGATTTGCCAAGGGGAAGAAAACAGACCCTAATTTCCAGACTAATCCCAACTTCCACCATGAAGGAGAGCAGTGTTTTCCCGTGGAGAATTGAATTTCCCGTTATGTGCATCAAGAATGGCTTGTTCAACTCTGTATCGACTTGTAGCAATGGCTCACAGTAAGATAAGCCTTGAGTATTGTATTACAAAGTACATTGAAGATTACTTGTGCTCTCTGTGAAATTAGAGTGGTTCAAATAGTACAGCTGGTTGCTTACTTTCCTTTATGTTACTAAGAGATACTTCCCATTTTCTTATCCTCACCCTTAAAAATGTAATCAAATATTTAATTATTGCTGTGCCTGCAAGCAATTTTAGCTTGCACTCTGTTCATTAAAACATTTTAGGCCTTTGGGATGGTATGAGGATTGGTAGTCAGTTTAGGCATCTACTTACTTGACTCACAATATGCTGTGTAAAACCAACAATATTTTATATTACAATCTAGCCATTAGAGAGAGCCTGTTTTAAAAACGAGTATGTCTTGGTCTGAAGTTTCACTGTCTATTCCCACTGAAATTTTGTCCACTAGAACCGTGCTGAGAAGAGTGTCCTAGTGCATAGCCTCCTATAGAGGATTTTTGGAAGCTTTAAAATTTAAGGCAGCAATCTAGGAGTAGGCTTCATAGTACAGTGTAGAAGTAAATACACATTTATTGGGCTGTGAGGTGTGCCCAGAAAGCAGCTTTCCCCTGGGGGGAAGTGGTGGTGGGGGGTGTATCTTGTAGAAGAGTACGACTAACTTAGAAAGAGTTGGTGCTAATGTTCCAGGTTCTGTACCACGGCTGTTGCACCACTCCTGTTCATCCTCACTCCATTTTATATTGTTTAGTTGTTTCAATTTTTTATCCCACTTTTCTACCCAGTTAGGGCCCTCAAGGCAGCAAATAGTTAAAAAGACATTAATATCAACTTTAAGAATAAGACAAATGTGAAAAACAGCTAATTAAAACAAACAGGGTCAACAAAAGAACTCCAAATGAAACAGAAAAAAAAAAGTCTTCATCTAGTTGTACAAAGCAATGATAGAATGATACTGAGAAACCTCCCTTGGAAGGGAATTCCACAAGCAAGAAGGCCCTTTCTTGGATTGCTACCCATCTAGCCTCAGATGGTGGGCACCCAGAGATCCACGAGAGGAGGAGGTCTTTAAGATATGCTGGACCCAAACTGTACAGGACTTTAAAGGTCAATACCAGTACTGCCTCTGTCTTGTCAGTGTACTGGTCCTCATCCATCGCAGAACTTCTTCCAGGCACTGGTACAAGGTTTCCATGGCCTCCAAAGCCAGTTTGGTGTAGTAGTTAAGTGCGCGGACTCGAACCTGGGAGAACTGGGTTTGATTCCCCACTCCTCTACATGCAGCTGTTGGATGACCTTGGACAAGCCATAGTTCTGTCAGAGCTGTCCTTGAAAGGGCAGTTCTTGAAAGAGCTCTCTCAGCCCCACCCTACCTCACAAGGTGTCTGCTGTGGAGAGGGGAAGGGAAGGGAAAGGAGTTTGTAAGCTGCTCTGAGACTTCAATTGAAGGGCGGGGTATAAATCCAATCCTCCTCCTCCTCCTCCTCCTCCTCCTCCCTCCTAGGGATGTGCTAGAAATGTGAAACAGAATATCATTTAGGGATCTGCACAGTCATTGTATGAATTTGGTGGAATAAACAGGAATAAACAGTGTCAAAATGGGCTACAGTCATCTACGCAGCCCTATTGTCTGGTAAGCCAACCAATTTAAAGCAGTAGAAATTAATCCTTAAATATTTTAAAGATGACATAAATGACTTCCAGACTTTTTTCTGTTGTAAAATTAATAGGATGCCTTACTCCACTACCATGTGCTTTCCTCAGCACTGTTAGGTAGAATAAAGTGTGTCAATTATGTTTTATCCTTATTCTAATTCCAGACTTTTTTTTTCTGTGCGGATACCTATTCCCTCCAACAGGGGCCTCACTCTCCCCCAACAGCTTTTCCTACATAGTCAGTAGACTTCCTGGGTTTGTAGAAAAATCCAAACAGTGAAGAAATCCCTTCAGGGACAGTTGAATTCCCCCCCAAAAGCCTTTTGAAATGGCCTCTGCAGGGACCTGACTCCAGGCCTCAACGGTGAGAGATTAGAACGTTGGGGGGTGGGGGGAGGCTTCTGACTGGCTGTGTCAGTCAAAGGGTGGGGGGAAGGGCCCTTTCTTTCCAGGCCTCTTTTGGCCTTGGAGGGAGGGGGAGGGGGAGGGAGGGAGCCTTGGGGCCAGGCTGGGGGATTCCTAGAGGTTTTGTGGTGGAGTGCAAGGAGGGCAGGATTTGGGGAAGGGAGGGGCCTCAGCTGGGTATCATGCCACAGAATCCACCCTCCAAAGAAGCCATTTTATCCAGGGAGACAGATCTCTGTTGTTCACAGATCTCTGGAGTTCACTCTCCAGGCCCCACTTGGAGGTTGCCAACCCTAGGCCTGGCAGCAGTCTAGGGTTGCCAGGTCCCCTCATGGGCACTGGCAGGGGATGGGGGTAGTGGGGTTGCCAGCTCCAGGTCTGGAAACTCCTGGAGATTTGGGGATGGAGTCTGGGGAGGACAGGGACCTCAGTGGGGTACAATGCCCTAGAGTCCACCCTCCAAAGCATCCATTTTCTCCAGGGGAAGTTATCTCAGTAGTCTGGAGCTGAGCAGTAATTCCAGGGGATCCCCAGATCCCACCTGGAGGCTGGCATCCCTAGGCAGCACCCTCTGGGTGACTTGATACCACCTAATTTGCATGACTCAACTTGGCCTGGCTGCTTGCTGCTCTTCAGCAGCCACCCTATGAAAGCCAGCAGTGGTGCAGCAGTTAGAGCCTCAGAGTAGGGTCTGCAAGACCCAGGTTCAGATCCCCATATTGCGGTGGAAGCTGACTGGGTGATTTTGGACCAGTCACATACTTTCAGCCTAACCAACCTCACAGGGTTGTTGTGCAGATAAAAAGGAGGTGAGAATAATGTAAGCTGCTTTGGTCCCCACTGTGGAGAAAGACTATAATTTTCCTTGGTAGAAGCTGTGGGGGAGGGGGTGGAGACAAAAAGCTGAAGACAGATAAAGGCAGATAAAGGTTAAGTTGACTGTTGGGTGGGAAGGAAATAGGGTTGCCAACTCTGGATTGGGAAGCTCCTGGACATTTAAGGGGTGGATCCTGGGGATGGTGGGGTTTGAGGAGGGGAGGAACTTCAGACCAGTATAATGCCATAGACTCCAGCCTCCAAACCAGCCATTTCCTCCATGAGAACTACCATTGCCAGCCTGTGGGTGAGGGCTGGAGATCACCCAGAATTACAACTGTTGTCCGGGTGACAGAGATCATTTCCCCTGGATAAAATGGCTGCTTTGGAGGGTTGAATCTATGGCTCCACCCCCAGAAGGGAGAAAGAGTGTGAGATAGGTAAGGGTAGAGGGGAGGAAGCAAAGGTGTGAGGAATGGGATGACCATCCCGCAAGTTTCTTGCGGGTCTCCACTTGTTTATTTATAATTTCGATTTATATTCCGCCCGCCCCCCCCCACATGGGAAGGCTCAGGGCGGATTACAACAAGTTACAATATAAAAGAGTAAATACAATAAAACATAGATACATCCACAAAGCAGTAATCTAAAATTCAAGGCAAGCAATCAAATTTATAAATAAAGTGCTGTTGCATATAGATGGCAGTAGCCTCTTCAAGGCAATGTTAGATGGTAAAGAGTACACTGTGGCCATACCCGTGTCATTTGCTGTTCTTGTTGTTCTCCACAGTTGTTAGCAGTTCAGATGTGTTGGTGCTAGTGGCAGCTCCTAATCGAAAGCCTGGTGGAAGAGCTGCATTTTACAGGCCCTGCAGAACTGTAAAAGGTCCCGCAGAGCCCTGAGGTCTTCCGGGAGCTCATTCCACCAGTATGGAGCCGCCACTGAAAAAGCCCTATCCCTGGTCGAGGCCAATCTGGCATCTTTCGAGCCAGGGAGAGTCAGGTGGTTTTGCAACCCTGACCTCAGTGCTCTCTGGGGAACATGTGGGGAAAGGCGGTCCCTCAGGTAGGCAAGCCCCCGACCATAGGGCTTTAAAGGTCAAAAACCACCTTGAAACGAATCCGGTATGCTATTTGCAGCCACTGCAATGCCTTCAGCACAGGCCGGATGTGCTCTCGTATAGAGAGACTCATCTGCAGCCTGGCTGCCACATTTTGCACCAGCAGCAGCTTCCGGATTTGGGACAAGGGTAGCCCCATGTAGAGAGTATTGCAGTAGTCTAGTCACGAGGTGACCGTAGCATGGATCACTATTGCCAGGTCATTGAGTTTGAGGAAGGGAACCAACTGCCTGATCAGCCAGAGATGGTAAAAGGCTGCTTAGACAGTGGCTGCTACCTGGGCTTCCATTGTTAAGGCGGCATCCAGGAGCACTCCCAAGCTCCTGACCCTCAGCGCTGGCACCAATGGTGCCCTGTCGAAGGTTGATAGTGGGATCCTTACCCCCGATCCACTCTGACTCAGGCACAGGACCTCTGTCTTCATCGGATTCAATTTCAATCAGCTCAGCCTAAGCCAGCCCACCATGTCCTGAAGTGCCTGGTCCAGATCTTCAGGGGTAGAGTCAGACTGACCGCCCAACAACAGATATAGCTGGGTGTTGTCTGTGTATTGGTGACATCCTAGCCTATGCCTCTGGGCAATCTGGGCAAGGGGGCACATGTTGATGTTGAATAACACTGGGGATAGTACTGCCCCTTGAGGGAGCCCGCAGGTCAGTGGGTGCCTCCAGGACGTCTGATCTCCTAGAGCCACCCTTTGCCCCCGACCTTGGAGAAAGGAAACAAGCCATTGCAAGGCAAGCCCCTGAATCCCAGGGTCCGCGAGGCGGTGGGTCAGTAACTGATCGTCGACTGTGTCGAAAGCTGCCAACTGGTCCAACAACAGCAGTACTGCTGTCCCGCCATGATCCAGATGCCTCTGAAGGTCGTCTGTGAGGGTGATCAGTGCTGTCTCCGTCCCATGGCCTGGGTGGAAGCCGGACTGGAAAGGGTCTAGCATGGAAGTGTCATCCATAAAGCTCTGCAACTGTATCACCCCCCTCTGTGGATTAGTTTTTTAGGAGATGGCGGATCATCACTTCCTTGCGTGCCCCCAGGAACAGTCCCTCAGCGAGGGACTTGTTAATAACATCCCTGAGAGCACCTTGAAACCCCTCGCGACCAGCTTTAATTAGCCATGAGGGGCACAGATCAAGGCTGCATGTGGTTGGGCGTACTGTTGAGATCAATCTGTCAACTTCCTCAAAACTGAGTGGACTGAAATAATCCAAAATCGGATGGGGCCTCGAGTTCGCTCACTGTCTCAACTGTGGTGGGAAGATTGCAGCAGAGTGACAGGACTTTATCTGCAAAATAGCTCGCAAAAGCCTCAGTTTTGGATCCAGTCTTGACTAATCAGTATTTCACTCTTCTTTCCATTTGATGTGTTTCATTTCCCATTTCAAACCAGGGTGCCACAGGAGTTTGTGATACAGACAGAATACGTGCATTTATGCACTATAAAATGGTGTTTCTGTTACAACTTAGTTAAATTTTTCCATGTATTTGTGTGGTCTGAAACTATGTATGGGCAGAACTTGTACAATAGTTAGGAGCATATCATCAGCCCTCACAGCCTGGGCCCAAGGCAGGTTGGCTGAAGGATGGGATAGGGAATTTTTGGGGCAGGGCTCTATGGTTAGGCCCCCATTTTACATTCCCCTTCACTCCCACACGTATTTTGTGTTTTGCAGATACTATATGTAGAGGGGAACTATCTGAAGTTTAAGTTACTTCAAATTTCTGGTATCTAATAATAGAGAAAATTTCCCATATAGTCATGACATCACAGATTATACAAACTCGTCATTTTAGCCAGCAGCTGCTGTTTCTGCCTTTGCTCTTGGATTCATTTAATAATTTCAGAGAAACTAAATCTGCTTAAACCCAAGTACTTCAATATAACTGGATTGACAGACTAAAAAGATTATGTTTCTCATACATCTAGGGCAATTGGCTCCCGTTATTTTAAATAAGCAACTTTTGCTGTACAAATGCATAGAAGAGTTGGAGGAACAGAGGGACTTTTCCACATTCTAGCAGAAGGAGTTTATATTACTTTCAGTGTTACCTAATATGTAATGTATCTTGGAGTCAATCTGAACAGAAGAAGTCTGCACAGACATGTTGGGATCTGATACAGTTTCCACTTACAATCTAATCTGATCAAAATGAAACATTCTTTCCTTTTACTGTGTTTCATATGGACAGCCTTTGAAGCTTTAATGTACTGGCCAAGGAATATCTACATTAAAGAACGGAATGTTTTTATGTTTCAATATGAATTATTCCTTTTATACTCATTTTACAACCATGTACGATATTTTCACAACTTTGAAATTAGTTTTAAGAGAACAGCCAATAGCTTTTACCTTTTATAAGCAACTTTCAAATCTACTGCACAAATTCACTGATATTAGAATTCTCTATGCTTGACCATGTAAACCATGGGAATTTAATATATTTTAAAAGTGTAAATGGAATTTTCATGCAGAATATATACAACAAGCAAAAGGACTTGCAAGGGGGAGAATCTCATTACCCCCTCCACCACAATTTCCTCTTTCCCTTCCATGAAACGCTCCATAGCCTCTCCCCTTTTCTGGCTTCCTTCTCTCCTACCCATCCACCAACCATCCTATCTTAATCAACCCCCATCTTCAGCTTTCTGTCCTTCCCTCCCCTAGCAATCTCTCCCAGGGAAAGATCTGGCCAAGTTGTCCTTTGCCACCTGCAATTATTAACTTGCAATTATTATATGTATAAATCCTAGGGAGACACAGATACCAGGAGCCAAGTGTCTGTTAGTCTATCTAGGGTCTCTACTAGGAGATGGGGCAGGAGTGTGTCTGAAGATAAGACAGAAGCATAAGGCAGATACAAAGACTAGGAAATCCATGAGCGTATCTGGAGGCAGGATAGGAGACCTATTGTGGCAGTTCACAGATACTGGAAAATCCATGCGAGGACTAGAATGCAAGCAGAAAACAGGAGCCATTAATACATTCAATATGGATCATAAAACAAGACAAGACTGACGAATGTTACAACTGGTGGCAGTGTTCCCTCTAAGCTGAGCTAGTGTGAGCTAGCTCACAGTTTTACCCTCCGGCTCACACATTTTTGTCTTAGCTCAGGAAGGATAGCCCAGTCCAAAGCAAACTACTTTATGCAGTCATCAAATCACCTGCTTGCTCACAACTTTAATGCCGGTAGCTCACAAAGTAGAATTTTTGCTCACGGGACTCCACAGCTTAGAGGGAGCATTGGTGGCAAGATCTTTAGAAATACTATCTATGGTCCTCTTTGAAAAAATGACAGCTGGTTGTAGGAACAGGAAATCAATGGGACTAATTCAGTGGTTTGCATTTGTGTTGGTTCATACGTATATTTGTACTTTTTGCTGTTTGTATCAATCCTCTGAGTGAGCAGTGAAACAGTGAAGAAGGGTTTTCACAGAAGCCTAGGCAGCTATTTCTGAGAAAACAGATCTCAGCGCACACTAGTGTTTGGAAGGATGTGTTCCAAGGTTGGTTGCTGGAGGAAGATGGCAAACCTGGGGGAAACTAGAACATGAAGCACAGCTGATGGTATTGATCTGTTGATAAGCAAGAGCAGATGGCCAAACCTCTAGAATTTGTACAAGGCATGACTAATTCAGAGACTTTGTACTGCCTATAAACCATGGGGCCTGAGGCTGCACACACTTTTCCTTCAATTTCTGAAGAAGGCTTTGAGGTCCAAACAAGGGCAGTTCCAGCTTGCATGGTTAGATCCTGGTTCAAGCCTGAGAAACCTAGACATCAAGTGATGAAAGTAGTGTAGTATCTAGTATTCCTTTCCGCTGCAATACAGTGGTCATATGATTAGACCACTCACATCGACAACTACATGTGAATCAGCTCTTAATATCTATTCTTCAAAATGTACAGCATCCTCATAAATTGCCCACAAGGAATATGCAGCCTGATTTCATAGCTCCTTGCCATTTTTATAAGCTCTCTATGCCATTATTTCCTTTGCTTAAAATCCAAAGAATCAGATTATTTTATTAGATAAAGTCATTAAGTTCAAGTGTCTTTCTGAAGATATAGCACTGCAAATAAGCCTTGCCATGGAGAATACGTACGATAAACCACACACACACAAAATAAAAGCATTAGTTTAGTGAGTACCACTTAGAACATTATTAAAAGCAGACCAAATTCTTTGATGGGAGCAGAGGGAGGAGTTTTAAGACAGTCGCCAGGGGGAGTAAGAGAACCATTCCCATTTGGAGACATCTGTCAGCCCTGTTACACTATCTAGAGAGGTCAGGGAGTTGAGCTGTATTGTGCAGCATTCTTTGGCTATGTTCCTGCTCCCAGGTTTTTCAAGGTCAAGGACAGCTCTGCTTTTGATTATATCACATGCGAGATAGTAGCAAATGCAGCCAGAACCCCCTTCTCTGCAAGTTTTTTTTTCCTTTTCTGAAGAGGGATACCATGGATAAACAGAGTGCTGTGTTAAAACCTTTATTTTGTAGGAGATGACCTTCTTGTCTCTCCAACATACCGACTTGCTGGGTCAATTCCAAATTGTTCACTGGGTCAAACTGCAGCACTTTGCTGTCTGTGTCATTTGCTTTGTGAATGATATGGCGTTTCCTTAGAGTGCTTAACGGGTGGGAAATGAACAGCATTACAGAAATCTGGCAGGGAAAGCTGCCTGTCAGAATGGCCACTTTAATGTCATCATAGCTGATGGTAAATCAAACTGAAAAGTGTTTCGGAAAGTAGAATATTTCAGCTTCCAGGGATGACTGGGGAGGGGACCCACCAGGGTATGAATCAGCTGCTGGAGTGTATATCCAGCCACAGCAACCCTAATTATCTTATTTAAATCTAAGTGGTCTGATGCCCTGACCTGGTAAACAATACTATATAAACCAGTGCAATGTATGCTTATTTAGAAATTAAAATGACCACTGAATTCAATAGGCCTTGTTTGCAACCTTAGTATCAAACAAATTACAATTCATGAAGGCTGGTAAATTTCATTCTGAGATGAAGCTGTGGGCTGGGAATGAAAACTCTGAAGTAAAGCATTCTAAATTTAAATACCTAAAAATATAGCATTGCAGCTAATACAAAGGGTATATCACACTGAACCTGAATTCTTTGAAGCTGAATATGCTGCTGTGGGTGAGTCATTGATGTAGACACACTGAAAGCAGCTTTTTCATTTCAGAGCTTTCTTTAATTTAGAATAAAAATTTCCCCAGATAATGAAGCTGAAGTTGACAGTACACAGCCATATATTTAACTTGTCACATACATTTCTATTAGCTGCTGTGGACTAGAGTATTAAGTTGATAGCAATGTTCAAATGTTGCACAGCCATAAAAAGCTCACTGGTTGGGCTTTGGTAAATCGTTAATTGTGGCCAGTTCACATGTTAAAGAATTCACAGATTATATTTATGCTACCCACCTTGTCTGTTTATAGCACATGCCTTGTGGGCTCACCTCAAGGCCCATGCAGTTTGGATTGGGAATGTAGCAGCTGGGGAGAGGGTGCTTGTAAACTGGTGTAGTGGTTAAGTGCACGGACTCTAATCTGGGAGAACTGGGTTTCTTCTCCACTTGCACCTGCTGGATGACCTTGGGCAAGCCATAATTCTGGCACAGCTGTTCTTGAAAAAGAGCAGTTCCTGTCAGAGCTCTCTCAGCCCCACCTACCTCACAGGGTGTCTGTTGTGGGGAAGGGAAGGGAAAGGAGTTCGTAAGCTGCTCTATACCCTAGTGAAGGGTGTTGTATAAATCCAATCTCTTCTTCTTCTTCTTGGTTAGCAGCATGGCACAAGGTTGTCTTGGGGAACCATGGCTGGGGTTCGCTCTTGGTCCCTTGATGAGAGGGGAATGATCTGTCGACCCTATAATTCTTTCAGGCCTTTGGTTGAGAGGGAAGGGGGTTTCTGCACATCCTGGTCCTCCCCCTGACATTGGGTGGCTCCTATTACACTCTAGTCTTTCTGGGACTGCACACTATTGAGGGGACCAGCTTTAACTTCCTCCTACTTGGCCTGTGGTTGCTGAAACTGAAATAGCTCCTGACATCCCTCGCAAGAGGCATCTCCCAGATTCTCTTCCTTGTGGGAGTTCCCTGTTTCCCTCCTGGATGAAGGAGGTGTCTACCAGCATTCCTGGTAGCCCAACTTGACCTCCTTGGGCCATGGCCAGGCTGAGTGGGCATGGCCTCAACAAACAGCGGATTGGTGGGAGCAAGCTTGCCAGCCAGAGCCACAATCCCAGTCCTTAGCCAGTTTGTTAGTACAGCTGCAGCTGTTGCTGGGTGCCTTGTTTCCCTTTAGGCCATGCCGAAGAGGTGCGGCCACGTGGAGGGGTGAGTAGTGGTGGTCTGAAATCGGGATAGGTGCTTGCTTTTTTTTTTTAGTTTATTTACTTTATTATTACTACACCCTTCTCTTTTTAAAAAATACTTTTTATTTTATTTCAACACACATAAAGAACAGAGAAAACATACATACATATACGGGGGGAAATTCTTGCAAAGTTTACATTGTCTTGCCCTATCTCTAACATTTCTCTCTATACCATATAGCTAACATAATATTTCAATTGCTTTTTTTTTTTTTTAACAAAATTTTATTGGGATGCGCTCAACATTTTCAACAACGTTGCCAATACAATTTGAAAAAATTTCCATCCCATCCCCCCACCCCCCAATAGGCTTCCAACACTGCTAATAACAAAAAAGTATATATTAGACGGTAAACAAGTTTAGACTTATATGAATCGACAAACCAGGTAACACATTTCAAATATATAAAACACCTAACTAACTTCAACATATTTTCATATAACAGTATAATACAATTCAGACTTCATTTCACTTCTCCTTCAGTATCCATACATATCTAAATTGTACATTTTCCCCTTCATTCTGTATTCAGTTTCCAAATACAATTTCAAACCTTCCCAATCTTTTATATACTGTTCTGCCATTTGTCCATTTAGTTTTTTTGTCATTTTGTCCATTTCCGCTAAAAACAGCAATTTTCTAAACCAGTCATGTATATCCGGCACCTTCTCCGCTTTCCATTGCTGAGCAAAGGCCATTCTCGCCGACGTAATCATGTACCATAATAATGTCCTTTTTTCCTGTGGAATTCTTTCCATTGTCAAACCTAAGAGAAGAAGTTCCGGTCTTCTCCCAATTGGGATTTTTAATATTTTCTGCATCACACAGTGTATATTAGACCAGTATACCTTTGCTTTATCACATGACCACCACATATGGTAAAAAGAACCCTCTGTTTTTTTACATTTCCAACACTTATTACTCAAGTTCTTATCCATACTAATATTAGCAATCTTTTTTGGTGTCATATACCACCTATACATCATCTTATAGCAATTTTCTTTTACATTAACACAGGTAGACATTTTAAAGGATCTTTTCCACAAAAACTCCCATGTTTCCATAGAAATTTCTTTGTTCATGTTTATGGCCCATTTTATCATTTGCTCTTTAACAGTTTCATCCAAAGTATATGCAGTCAACAAAGTTTTATACATCTTTGAGATCATTTTTCGCTCTCTTTTCAACCATATATTTTCAAACTCATCATTCTTAGCTCTAAAACCAACCTCTTTACAATCTTTTTTGTAAATATCCCTTATTTGACAATATTGTAACCATCCATACTCAAATTCTAGTTCATTATTTGGTTTTAAAACATATTTTTCCCCCTCTTTTTGCAACAGTTCATGGTATTTCAACCAATCATTACCTTTATGTTCTGAGAAAGGATGTATAACTGCTGCTGGAATAATCCACAAAGGCCTCTCGTCGGAAACTGTATCCTTATACCTGGTCCATGCATCAAACAATGTTCTCCTTACATAATGATGCTTAAACATTGAATCAACTTTGTTTTTCCCATACCAAAGATAGGCATGCCAGCCAAATCTGCAATCGTGCCCCTCAAGAGCTAAGAGTTTTCTGTTTTCCAAATTAACCCAATCAGATAACCAAGACATACATACAGCTTCATGATACAAATGCAAATTCGGGACTTGGAAGCCACCTCTGTCTTTAGTATCGTACATTATCTTCATTTAATTCTTGGCTTCTTTCCTGCCCAGATGAATTTAAAGATTTCTTTGCCATTTCACCAACACTTTCACATCTTTCACAATTGGTATTGTCTGGAACAAAAACATTAATCTGGGCAGTACATTCATTTTGACAACGGCAATTCTTCCAAGAAGAGATAATCTAAGTTTTCCCCGTTTTTCTAAGTCAATTCATTTCAGTTGCTAATAGATATGAGTCCTCATGTGTTATCTCTGTATTAGACTGCTGGTTATTTATAATTTGAATTACTGAAGTCTACATACCAACTGTAAAATCTTGCCCAAGTCAAATGTATTTTCTGTGTGGCCTTTCAACAATAAAGTCAGTTTGTCGAGTTCCGTTGCTTCAAGGATTTTGTTGATATTTTGCAGAGATGATAGAAGCCATTAAAAATCAAAAGCGGAAGAAAACCCCAGGATGGGATGGGCTACCTGCAGAATTTTATCAGATATTTGAAGATCAAATCCCATTACCATTGAAGATTACTATTCAAAATATATGGGAACAGAAGAAATTACCAGAGGCATGGAATCAAGCATTGGTCACGTTAATACATAAACCAAATACAGAGGAAAAAGAAATTAAAAATTATCGGTCAATCTCATTACTTAACGTGGATTATAAGATCTATGCATCTATACTAGCAAGTAAGCTTAAGAAGGTGTTGAACACAGTAATTCACCAAGATCAATCTGGTTTTTTACCAAAAAGGCAAATGAGAAATAATGTGAGAAATATTTTGAATGTGTTAGAATGTTTTGAAGCACATCCTGAAAAGCAAATGGCACTTTTATTTCTAGACGTGGAAAAGACATTTGATAATGTAAACTGGACTTTTATCTTGGAGCAACTGTTAGCATGGAATTGTGGAGATTATTTTTATACCATGGTTAAAACAATTTATACAACACAAATGGCAAAAATTATAATAAACAGTGACCTTACACAAAATATTAAAATTGATAAAGAAACAAGACAAGGAAGAGGAAGAAAAAGAAGAAGATGGTGATGATATTGGATTTGTACCCCGTCCTTCACTACCTTTAGGAGTCTCAGAGCGGCTTACAAACTCCTTTCCCTTCCCCTCCCCACAACAGACACCCTGTGAGGTAGGTGGGGCTGAGAGAGCTCTGAAAGAAACTGTTCTTTTTCAAGAACAGCTGTGCCAGAACTATGGATTGCCCATGGTCATGCAGCAGGTGCAAGTGGAGGAGTGGGGAATCAAACCCGGTTCTCCCAGATTAGAGTCTGCACACTTAACTACTACACCAAACTGGCTTGTTTGCCTGAACTAAAATATAACTCTGCTTAACAAGTCAGGAATCAGCATACCTCAACAATATTTTGATGCTATTTAATGAAGATAACAATAAGTTTTTTTTTAATTAATAGCAACAAGTAGTGTGTTTGTTTACTCCATTTATACCCTGCCTTTCTCTCCAGTGGGGCTGCAAAACAGCTTATATCATCCATGTCTTACATTGTTCTCCTCTTCTTCATTTAGCGCTCCCAACAACGCTATAAGGTGGGTTAGGTTGTGCATGTGTGACTGGCCCCCAGCCACAAGATCATTCAGCAAGCTTCTGTGGCAGAATGGGGATTTGAACCAGGGTCTCCCAGGTCCCAATCCAGCTATACTACACTAGCTCTCACCAATTGGTTCTTTGGAGAATACTCTTAATGGACTGAGCTTGGTCCAGAACACAAGCAGACTGCTGTACACAGAGCCAGGTTTTCTACCTTTGTAGCCTCTCCCAAAGCCCCTCTTAAGTTGGGGTTGTGTCAGGAGAAGTATTGGAACATCCAAAAACTAATTTCTGCTTACAATCCTGTTGATGGAGTTTAATAATTTCCAGTGCCAGGTTGGGGCGGGGGGTAAGGAAAACAGTGGGCCTTGGTTTTCCTCAAGGGAAACAATCAAGCCTCATCACGGGTCCAGTCTTGCAATCTGAAGTGCCATTTTTCCCCTTCAGCCTCTGATGTCTGCCTCTTATTGGCATCCAATTCCATTTTCCATCATCACCTTATAACGACTTTCTTGCAATCACTTGTTCCAGCACAGAGGGAAGAAGAGCAAAGGAAAGTTTTGTGTTCCGTTAGGCTGAAACAGGTGCAAACCATTTCAGGGATCCCTTTCGCTCCCTCTTCCCCCCACTTGGAAAAGATCGCGAAAACAGTTTGCAAAAGTCATTTAAAGGGAACATTCGCATGGGTTTTGGAACATTCCACCCCCCCCCCTTCCATTCTGCTGGCATGGGGAGCCACCGCCAGCAGAAAGGAGGGAGGGAAGATCTCTCCTCCTTAGCCACCAGCTAAGAAAATGGCTGGCAATTGTTAAACTGGGTACACCAATTCATAACACTGTTATTGGATAATTATGAAGCATGCAAAATGTATTGTCATGTACTTCGTCAGCAACGGAACCTCCTTTTTTTGCAAATGCAGTAATGTTATAACGTCATAACATTGTAAAAAAAGGCTGGATGTATTCTGGGGAATAGCATGGTTGCTGCCACTTCAAAGATCCCCTGCTCCTCCTTAGTTGCCAACTAAGGAAATGGCTGGTGAAGATTCCCACAAAATCCTAATGAAAATAGTATTCTGTTCGCAATTGTGGAACTGGATACAGCAACTCATAACAGTGTTATTCAATAATGATGAAGCACACTCAATGGAAACACTGCACATGTCAAGTTTCCATGATTATAAAATCAATTATATAATTCCATTATTTTTAGATGTTTAAAAGAATGAATTGTCATTGAAAATACACCGGGAGCTACAGAAGGAGTGGGGTGAAGAAACAATACAAGCACAAAGTGACAAAACCTACCCACCCTCCCCAAAAAGGAAATGCAAGGAACTTCATGGATGGGTAATTGCATGGAGAAGGCTACATGAAACCTCACTGCCCATTTTGTCCCAATGTTATAACACTGCTATATTACAATGAAAAAAAAAATCATGCCGTAATACAATCAACACTATGTTTTTTTAAAATTGCAGATCGCTCAGGGGATAACCTGAGGGGGGCAGGAGAGGGGTGAACACGTAACTCTGATGACACAAAAGGGCAGCGGAAAATAAAATTCAAAATTGGGAATTCCTCTCTGGAAAACAGTAAGTTCAGATCCAAAGCGGGGGAGGGGACCACGGAAAAACAGATTCAGGAAAATGTGGGCTAATGGCACACTACATTCAGAGCTACTTTTGGGGAGGCAAACAGTTGTATGGAAAGTTTTACAAACTTCAGTTATTTAAGAATGCCAGTGCAGAGGTTTGCACTTGTGCGGAAATGGTCTCTTTACATTTTTGTCCAGAACTCCGACTGATGGACAATTTAAAAACTAATAAATCACCAGGCCCAGATGGCATTCATCCGAGAGTTCTGAAAGAACTTAAATGTGAACTTGTGGATCTCCTGACAAAAATATGTAATCTTTCTTTAAAATCTGCCTCCATTCCTGAGGACTGGAAGGTAGCTAATGTCACTCCCATTTTTAAAAAGGGCTCCAGGGGAGATCCGGGAAATTACAGGCCAGTCAGTCTGACATCAATACCGGGTAAGTTGGTGGATACTGTTATTAAGGAAAGAATTAGTAGGCACATTGATGAACAAAAACTATTGAGGCAGACTCAGCATGGGTTCTGTAAGGGAAGATCTTGTCTCACTAACCTGTTAGTGTTTTTTGAGGGAGTGAACAAACATGTGGACAAGGGGGACCCTATAGATATTATTTACCTTGACTTCCGGAAAGCTTTTGATACAGTTCCTCATCAAAGGCTCCTAAGTAAGCTCAATAGTCATGGGATAAAAGGACAAGTCCTCTTGTGGATCAGAAACTGGCTTATAAATAGGAAACAGAGAGTGAGTATATATGGGAAACTTTCTCAGTGGAGAGTGGTAAGCAGTGGGGTACCACAGGGATCAGTACTCGGTCCGATGCTTTTTAACTTGTTTATTAATGATTTGGAATTGGGAGTAAGCAGTGAAGTGGCTAAATTTGCAGATGACATGAAGTTGTTCAGGGTGGGGAAAACCAGGGAGGATTGTGAGGCACTCCAAAGGGATCTGTCGAGGATGGGTGAGTGGGCATCAACGTGGCAAATGGGGTTCAATGTGGCCAAGTGCAAAGTGATGCACATTGGAGCCAAAAATCCTAAATATAAATACACGTTGATGGGGTCTGAACTGGCAGAGACGGACCAAGAGAGAGATCTTGGAGTTGTAGTGGATAACTCAATGAAAATGTCTAGACAGTGTGTAGCTGCAATAAAGAAGGCCAACGCTATGCTGGGGATTATTAAGAAAGGAATTGAAAACAAATCAGCCAGTATCATAATGCCCCTGTATAAATCATTGGTGCGACCTCATTTGGAATACTGTGTACAGTTCTGGTCACCACATCTCAAAAAGGATATTATAGCATTGGAAAAAGTGCAGAGAAGGGCAACTAGAATGATAAAAGGGTTGGAACACCTTCCCTATGAAGAAAGGTTAAAACACTTGGGGCTCTTTAGCTTGGAGAAACGATGGCTGAGGGGTGACATGATCGAGGTTTATAAGATTATGAATGGGATTGAGCAGGTTGAGAAAGAAGGACTTTTCTCCCTTTCTCACAATACAAGAACTCGTGGGCACTCCATGAAATTGCTGAGCAGTCGGGTTAGAACAGATAAAAGGAAATACTTCTTCACCCAAAGAGTGATTAACATATGGAATTCACTGCCACAGGAGGTGGTGGCAGCTACAAGCATGGACAGTTTCAAGCGGGAATTAGATAAACATATGGAGCAGAAGTCCATCAATGGCTATTAGCCATAGGGTATAGATGGGAATTCTAAGTCTGGGGCAGGTGATGCACTCTATTCTTGGTGCTGTAGGGGGCAGCAGTGGGAGGGCTTCTAGTGTCCTGGCCCCACTGCTGGACCTCCTGATGGCACCTGGTATATTTTGGCTGCTATGTGACAGAGTGTTGGACTAGATGGGCCATTGGCCTGATTCAACATTGGCTTCTCTTATGTTCTTATGTTCTTATTGCCTTTTTCATCAATTATTATTAAAATATATTATGTCTTTATTGGTGTTCACTTGTCTGTCACACTGTCCTATCTGGACAGAGACCCTGGGATTGGAAGAATATTTTGAAAAGGTGGGGGGGTCCTAAAATCTAGAATGGGGAAGATGGCTGAGGATGAGCCCTGTCAAAATAGCCTTCTTCTCCAGTGGCAAATACTGACTCGGGGACTGGATAGCAGCCCTACTGCTGCTTTCTGAAGAGCTGTTTCTTGCAAGCCAGGGAACTGGTTAGGTGAGAGGAAGATGGGCTGTAGGCAGTGTTCTCTATAATTTTTGCCCCCTACTGAGCAAAGCAGTCCACATCCTGAGCAGAATATAACTGCTGTAATCTTGCAATGGGCAGTGCAAGACCCTGCGTGACTCCAGATTGCTGCTGAGTGGTGCTTCCTGTGTTAATGAATGGCTGCTTATACACACAGCTTAGAGGAACAGTGGCTGTAGGCCACCTCAACATGTACATCTGCTTGGGAATATACACTCTACTAGTAAAGTACTTACTGTCCGATCGTTCCCGCTGGTGTATTTTTGCATGTGTGCATACACAAACAGTGCAGGGCTTTAGAGGGCAAGTATGAAAAAGCCAGAAAGCTTGGGGTTTCAGCAGGCCCAATAAAGAAGACAGGAAGATAGAAAAGGCTGTGGGTGTGGACTGATTCTCTTTTTTTTTTGAAATAACTCTCCTAAAAAGGAGAGAATTTTATTTTTTTTATAAGAAAAGGGTAAGGTAGACAGATGGGAAGAGAAAAAAGAGCGGAGTGAGTTTTTTTCTGTTAGTAAAGGTTAGTTTTATTTCTTCCAGTTGTCGGCATCCATCACGGTTGAAAGATCTTCTTTTCAGCTTTACAAAGTCCAAATCAATTCTATTAGTAAAGTTAGTAAAGTCCACTGGGGTTAAATCAAATCTTTTCAGATGTTACACGAACAAATTCTTTTTAAGTCTCTCCAATTATCATTAGATCCTTTGAACTTTAATGCCTCCCGTTCCGTCACTTCCTTCCCCCGGGCCGCCGTCTTCTTCAAAAATCCAAATTTTGAGTACTGCTTCCTCCTCTGTGCTGGCATGTCTCTTCAGAAATTTTTTAATCCATCTTCTTTCGCTTCTTTTTTCTTGTTGTTTCTGGCAGTCATTTCTCGTTGGCTCCATTAACACTCGGGTTGAAATTAGATCTCCATTACTTGCAAAGCTCAACACCCCTTTCTACTGGCAGAGTATATCCTTTTTTTTTGAAGGCGGATTAGGCTTTGAGAGCCTTGTCTGCCTCTTCTTTTTATTTATTCGCTCCACTGCCAGATAGAGGTGCCAAGACTTTCGTCAAAATAAATCTGAGATCTTCTTTCCCTTCTTCATCCATAGCTTGGAACTTTAACATCGATACATTTTCTGCCATCAACCTTGTTAATTCCAAATATTTGTTTTTATAGTCTGATGAGAACAATTTCCATTTTAAAAGCGTTTCATTGATATTTTAGATTAACTCCAGCAGGTGGCGCAGTATCTCAGTCTCTTGTTGATTGACAGCTAGTTCGGGGGGGGTTGACTGGAGCGGAAGTCCCTCCTCTCTTCTCTTCCGTTCTAAGCAGGATTTTCCCCAGCATCGACATTTTGTTTTTTATTTACTTTTTCAAAGTTCGTGCCACATCCCCCAGAAAGCAACTAAAGCCGCAATCTTCTGTAAAACCCCAACGGTACTTTCACCAACATTTTTTCTTGTTACCCCCCTTCGCGTTTCCTTTAAAAATTCGCTTCTTCGAAGAGGGTGGAAGCTCCTCCCTCCTCCCATACGCTTATCCGCTTGCGGGGGGTTTTAATTTTCGCTTCTAAATAGATCCTCAACTCACGATTAGATGCCATATCTTCTTTTCATAGTAATTCATCTGCTTTTCCTCACTCCTGGAAGTCGGCAGGGCTGCTAAGTCCCATTCGGGACGCACTACGTGGCGGGGCCGATTGGGGCGGGGAGAAAGCCTCAATTTCCCGGCAGTTTGCCGGCAAAGAGGCTACTCCCCTATGCGCCCCCGGTTCGGAGCCTTTGACTAAGGCTCACTAGGGTCTTTCGCAAACGCGAAGACCCCCCCATTCCGCGTGTGGGCTGACCGCCTCCGGGAGCGTCCCGAGAAGCGGCCGCCATTCGCAGCACCGAAACCGAAACCGGTGTGGACTGATTCTCGTTACACGGAACTTCTGCCAAGAAGGGGAGCATCTGGTTCTACTTCTTTCTTCTCAAACAATTCTACTTTGAAAGGTTTCAGACCATTTCATCCACAAAGGCTGGTTACAAATATTATTACTTTATTATTATTACCATTTCATTTATTATTATTACCATTTCATCCACAGAGGTTGGTTACAAATATTATTACTTTATTATTATTTGTATAGCAACATCAATGAGTGTGGCACTGTGCAGAGTATAGGAAGGCAGATTCCTTACTGTTTAAAATTTGGCAAAACTACAAAGGAAAGGAGGTGGGCATAAACAGGGGAAGTAATGTTCAATCCAATTACAGCCATGGTCACACACATTAAATAATCCACTTTCAGTGCACTTTCCAACTGGATTTTTACTGTGTGAACTGGCAAAATCCAATTCGATAGTGCCTTGAAAGTGGATTATTTAGTGAGTGCGACCACAGCCTACATGTGCTTAAGTGTAGTTTTGTTGGGCAAACGAAGTGTTACCAGAGGCTTTATAGGGAAGGTGGGTTTTAGGGAGGGACTTGAAGGAAGCAAGTGAAATATTATCATGGGAGAAAGTTGCACAGGGACAGCAGGAAGCGGAACATGGAGCTGTTTGAGAGAACAGGAGGTCTTTGAACACCTGAGGGTGGTGGAATATTTTCCTATAGTATTTTTCTTCCTGTTTTCTATTGGCCCTCCTCTTGGTCCACAAGGCAACAATGTCATATGCCACACTATACACTTTTGGTCTGAGAATGAAATACATAATTGTTTTGCACATACTTCAAAATATTTTAGTGCTGCAAATGTTCTAAACAGGAAGTCATCATGGCCAGTGGTCTGGAGGGACTGGTCTTCATGGGATCCACAAGATGAGGTAAATAAAGAGACTCACAACAAGTAGTGAATGACTTCTCTTCTTTATGGGGCCTGCTGAAACCCCTCTGGTCTCATGTCACCTGACAACCATTGAATCAGTGAGTTCCAGCACCCCCTTCTAGCCATCTGTATTAATAGTGCCCAAGTATAAAGAATAGCCACCCACCAGCTCCTCCTTGTGCTGAGTTATCATGGTAGCACAGAGTAAGGCACTTGGGTGTGGCTGCCAACATCTCCAATTTGAGACCCCTGATGCTTTATACAGTTCTTGGCCATCAACCCCAAATGAGTTTCACATTATGAGGACCTATAATTAATATCAGATTCTTTAGTAACATGATTTATAGAACATTTCAACAGTTCGCCACTTTTGAAAAAATATGTAAATCAGATGCTGCTTGTCTAACTTTAGAGAATCACATCTATTTTGTACATGTACCTAATGTTCTTACCATCAACAAGCCTAGTTAAAAGTATCTTCTGCTCTCTCAGCTCCCATAAATTCAACAAAGACCTCTTTCCATGCATCCTACAATGCAGCCTATCATACACCATTTCAAGCCTGAGATAAATGGACCTGGATTAGCCAGGAACGTGCCTTTCCACCCTTTCTTTTGGGAAATTCTAGCAGTCTCAAGATGCATACTTTGACAAATCTGTGGCTATTGATGAGACTATTACCAGAAAGTTGAGCAAAATTATTTGCACTTCCACAACTGATAACTATTTATCTCCCACTTCTTAAGAACATAAGAGAAGCCAATGTTGGATCAGGCCAAAGGCCCATCCAGTACAACGGCCCATCCAGTCCAACACTCTGTCACACATTGGCCAAAAATACCAGGTGCCATCAGGAGGTCCAGCAGTGAGGCCAGGACTCTAGAAGCCCTCTCACTGTTTGAAAAATGCTGTAATGAACTATTTCTGTTGTATCAGCCAACATAGGCAGTAAGGTCAATAAAGCCCTGATTTGCCCTATACACTTCGTAATGCAAGTTTTACTTTGCATCGCTGAAGTGCTAACAGATGGTATTTGGAAAATCACCATACCATGCTGGAAATTGAAAGCAGAGAAATAAACAATTTTAAAGCTTTTATTACTCCTGCCAGACCACTATTTAAATTTGATTATTTAATTCTGCATTTCTGTTACAATCATTCTTGTATTATTATATTCCTTTTTATTACTCATGGCTTTTACAAGTGTAATTTATTTTCATAAAATAATATCCCATAGATATTGTCTCAGTATATTGTTAGAATGTGGAGCAATTAAATCAAACATAATGCTTAGTGTTGATATCATAAAAGGATCTGGTAGTAGGTGATGCCTAAGACCCTTAAGAGCTGCTGCCAGTCTGAGTAGACAGGTCCCGAGCGGTGGACCTAGCATCGTCCATGGTGGCGCTGGGACTCTCCCAATATGTAACGGTTCCCACTCATCAGGCCGGCCACACGCTTGATCTGATCTTTGTGGCTGGGATTATAGTGGACCGGATTACTGCTACGGCAGTACCATGGTCGGACTACTATGCCGTGAGGGCCCGGGTGAACGTGTCACCCCAACCCTGTTTGGGCGGTGAGCCGATTTTGGCTCGCCCGCGAAGCCAGATGGACCCATTGCGGCTTCAGATGGCTCTCCGGGATCCATTGCCCCCTGGCGACTCGCTGGATGGGCTAGTCGAGGACTGGAACAACCGACTCTCGGCGGCCATCGACGAGATCGCTCCTAGACGCCCTCTGCGCCCTCGACGGAGGCTGGCTCCTTGGTATACCCAAGAGCTGAGGCTGATGAAGCGCAGGCTCAGACGACTAGAGAGACAGTGGCGGTGAGCTCGGGACGAAGTATCAAGAACATCCTATCGAACGTTTATGAAGTCGTATGAGATGGCAGTCAAGGCCGCAAAGAAAGAGTTCTACGCGGCTGAGATTGCATCTGCAAGCTCACGCCCGGCACAAGTGTATAGAATTATTCGGTCATTAACTACCCTGCCGCAGAGCAGACAAAATGTGAGGGAATTGGATTTCGGCTGTGAGGCTTTTGCGAGCTATTTTGCAGACAAAGTCTTGTCACTTCGCCACGACCTCCCAGCCACACTTGAGACAGTGTCTGAACTTGAGGCTCCATGCACGTCTTCTAGTCCCATTCTGGATCGTTTCGGACCCCTCAGCCTAGAGGAAATTGATAGGCTGATCTCAACTGTACGCCCAACCACCTGCAACCTTGATCCGTGCCCCTCCTGGCTAATTAAAGCTGGCCGAGAGGGGTTTCGAAGCACCCTCGGAGACATTGTCAACAGGTCCCTATCCGAGGGACGCTTCCCTGGGGCCCTCAAGGAAGCGATGGTCCGTCCTCTCTTAAAAAAAACATCTTTGGACCCGGCCGAATTGACTAATTACCGGCCGGTCTCTAATTTGCCCTATTTGGGCAAATTAATAGAGAGGGCGGTGGCGAGACAGTTGCAGGCCTACCTGGATGACACTTCCACACTAGACCCGTTCCAGTCCGGCTTCCGCCCGGGCCACGGAACTGAGACGGCACTGGTCGCCCTCACGGATGACCTCCGTAGGCATCTGGATCGGGGCGGGACGGTGGTGCTCCTGTTGTTGGACCTGTCGGCAGCGTTCGACATGGTCGACCATGAGTTGCTTGCCCAACGCCTCGCCGATGTGGGGATTCGGGGCCTTGCCTTGCAATGGCTTGTCTCTTTTCTCCAAGGTCGGGGACAAAGGGTGGCGCTTGGGGAAAGGCTGTCCCAAAGGCACCCCCTGGTTTGTGGGGTGCCCCAAGGAGCAGTTCTCTCCCCAATGCTATTTAACATCTATATGTGCCCCCTTGCCCAGATTGCGCGGAGGCATGGGCTAGGGTGTCACCAATATGCGAATGACACCCAGCTCTATCTGTTGTTGGGCGGCCAGTCTGGCTCTAACCCGGAAGACCTGGACCGAGCGTTGCGGGACGTAGCGGGCTGGCTTAGGCTGAGTCGCCTGAAATTGAATCCGACGAAGATGGAGGTCCTGTGCCTGAATCGGAGCGGTACGGGGTTAGGGGTCCCTCTCCCGGTCTTTGGTGGGGCGCCTCTGGTGCCAGCGCCGAGGGTCAGGAGTTTGGGAGTGCTCCTGGATGCTTCCTTGTCAATGGAGGCCCAGGTAGCAGCCACTGCCAAAGCAGCCTTTTTCCACCTTCAGCTAATCAGGCAGTTGGTCCCCTTCCTTGAACGCAATGATCTGGCATCAGTGATCCATGCTTTGGTCACCTCGAGGCTTGATTACTGTAATGCTCTCTACATGGGGCTGCCCTTGGGGCAACTCCGGAAGCTGCAGCTGGTGCAGAATGTGGCAGCCAGGCTGCTGATGGGACTTCCCATGCGGGAACACATCCAACCTGTGCTGAAGCAGCTGCACTGGCTGCCAATAGCATTCCGGATACGCTTCAAGGTGCTGGTTTTGACCTTTAAAGCCCTAAATGGTCTGGGGCCTGTCTACCTGAGGGACTGCCTTTCCCCGCACGTTCCCATGAGAGCACTGCGTTCAGGGACCCAAAACTGCTTGGTCCCTCCTGGCCCTCGAGACGCCAGGCTAGTAACCACAAGATCCAGGGCATTCTCGTTAGCTGCACCAAAGTTATGGAATTAGCTCCCGGTTGAGATCCGGGCCCTACGTGATCTACAACAATTCCGTAGAGCGGTAAAAACCGAACTTTTCCGACAAGCATTTTGAGATGCGGCCACATTGGCACTGCCGCAATAGCTCCAGCACAGGCATTGATATGCTTGCCTATTGGCACCAACATCCCTTACAGCACTTCATAAGAATGCCGCCATATTTTAATGTATGTTAAATGTATTTTAATGTATTTAATGTATTTTAAATGTATTATATTTTTAATGTATTTTGTGGCTGTATTGTATATTAGTCTACTGTTGTAAGCCGCCCTGAGCCGCCTCGGCGGGAGGCCGGGATACAAGCCTAACAAATAAATAAATAAGTAAATAAATAAAGTACTGACAGTGATGGACCCATGGTCTGATGCAGTATAAGGCAACTTCATGTGTGTTCATATGTGTTCAAGTATTATTACACTGAGAATCTTTGGGGATGTGGCTTAGTAAAGACTGCCTGGAATCTCACCCTTGTTTCACCACAGGCCGTTTTGCTTCGCTGCTAGCTTGCCAAAGGGGACAGGCTCAAAATAATTCCTTTTGGTGTAATTCCTTCTGAAGAAGAATTGGGGGGGGGGGAGAAAAGTGAGCTTTTAGATGCCATACCTCCTTGATTCTTAGCCAGCTCAGATCACAAAGCCGAATCAGTGGCCAGAGGACACTGAAAGCCAAGGAGGGATTGTGACACATCCCAGATGACCTTTGTACCCAGGCACCAAAACAGACACCAGTTTTGGAAAGTTCTCTGTTTCACAGGACAGAAAGGTGAAGTTGATTTGGACAGCTCAACATCTGAACAAAACCTACATTTCTTGCAGAACTTCAAGGATCCGCAGTTGTGGCAATAAATAAATTGCTTGGGGAAGAGCTCATTGTTCTTGGGCACTGCAGTAAACTCTACTGCCTTTTGAGAAACTCATGCCACAAAAAAATGCTGCATTAAGGTCAGGGGGACTGCCAGACTCTGCCACAGCATGAAGTGGTGGACAGTCAAGATTTATCTAATCCAGGGTGAGTATTTACATATTGTAGAGGCCCTTAAGAACACCGCAGAAACAAGTCTGTTGGGATGGGGGGGGGGCACAATTTATTAGGCCATATCCAAGGCCTGTGGATCACAGAGGCTCCACACATCATCAGTTCACTGGGGCTCAGGATCATTCAACTGGCTCTCATCCATTTTCAAAGCAACATCCAACAATTAGATGTCTCTACATCAGAACAGACAATACTGCAGCCAACAGCTTTTTAGCAAGCACAGGTGTGGATAGCTTGGCATTCTGTGCTCCTGCCTGTCAAAAAAAGAAAACTTGATGAGATTGGCATTGCTCCATGTCAATATGGCTTACCTTTATCAGTTTAGCCAGTGTAAGGAGTGGCTGAAGAAGAAAACAATGAAACAGGTGTTTATCTAGATGCTTGTCCAATCGATGGCTGTTACTATGAATATTTCCATGACTGCTATCACAAATTTCTGAAACCTTCAAGGCTTTCATGGATATTACTAATTGTGACTGCTTATTTCAATTATTTTGTATCCTTGAAAGTTTCCTGTAATTATATCATTGAACATTCTTTTGTAATCATATTGTGTGCAATAAATCTTCGTCGCACGTTATCACGTTGGTGGTTGTTTTTTAACACGGTTCTTACACTGTGATCCTTGTTTCTGATTCAATCCTACAGCCAAGGAATCAATTCTACCCCAGTAGGTGTTTTTCACTTGTCAAGAAATCCACAGATGGAGCATCTTCTGGAGGGTGTCTAATATACTTGTCCACCATTACCCATCATGGCATTTTCACCAGGTTCTACCAGCTACTTTTTGAACCTACCAGGGAAGTGTCCTTGATAAGTTTCGTATTACAAGATGTTGCTCCTGGCAGCTGTCACATCAGCCAAGAGACTGCTGAAATTTAAAGCCCTGTCCACCAGATCTAGTTTCTGAATTTTTCAGAAGGACAAAGTGGTCCTAAGGAATTCAGTTTTTTTCCTAGAACATAGGAAATCTGGCTTCCAACTTTTTGTCCAAAGACAGGACAATCCCAAAGACAAGAACTGGCATTCTCTTGACCTTTTGGAAATCTTGAGTTGCTCTTTGTTGCCTTCTACCCTATAGTGAAAGTGGGAAAGGCTTCAAAAGGTTTCACTGTATATATAGCTGAAGCACTGTATTAGTCTAGCACAGAGATGTCAAACTCATTTGTTATGAGGGTCAGAGCTGACATAAATGTCACTTTGTCAGGCCAGGCCATGTGTGCCATAAAACATAATGCCAGGTACCGGAGATATAAACTGTATAAAGTACAGTGGCTGGTAAGCTCTGAGTTGTTGTGTCCTCACTGCAAGGCCCCATGGGCTGGGTGGGGGGTGCAAAGAAAAACCCATATTGGCAGCCTGGAGAGCCAGCAGTGCAGCACTGGGCAGATGCTCCCACGCTGCTTGATGGCTGCAGATGATGTTGTTCCACCATGCTGAAGCCACAATCACAGTGGCTCCGCCAACTCCCCAAGCAGTTTCCTGTTCCCTCCCCTGCACTAGATGCTCACGGGTCACATAGGAACCCTAGAAGGGCCAATTCTGACCCCCAGACCTTACGCTTGACACCCTTGGTCTATCATATGAATTACAAGGTTTGAAGCCACCAGAACAGATCACAAAATGTTCAAAATGAAGCGTATCTACATCAGCAGCTATTGACACTAATAGCTTTTCAGTGGACGTTTGTAAAGTGACAATGCTAGCCATCGTACCCACTTTTGTCAGATATTTTAAGTTAGACCTTGTTGCCTTGTCTGATGCAAAGCATGAGCAACAAATCCTTTAACAGATGAGCTGGCATTCTCATTGGCAGTTATGGTCTTCCATGTGCAGGAATACAACTCTGTAACATGCCATGTGAAGATATTCGCCTTCCTCCAAATGAGAAAGGATCATCAATTTCACTATGAAGCTTCATTCTTGAAGGTAAGACTTCCTGGACCCACCATGAATTTTTTCTTTTATCATTTGAAGGATTCTCATTGTCAATGTGCATTCCAAGAAATAATGGGGAAAAAATCATATCTGAAATGCTGTTGTTAAATGTTCCATCACCTCACTTATACTGCCTGATGTCTGTTCTCTTGAAAACTGAATGTTATTTTTTCAGTTTTATCTACATTATAAATAGAATAGGCCAGAGTTCTACAAAGTTGTGCCCGTGAGCAGTATGGTGTCCACCAGCACTTTTCCTGGTGCCCAGCAATGCTCCCTCTAAGCTGTGGAGTCTTGTGAGCAAAAATTCTATTTTATGAGCTATTGGCATTAAAGTTGTGAGCACGCAGTTTGGCTACTACATCAATTACTTTCCTCTGGAGCCATCCTTCCTGAGCTAAGACAAAAAGGTGTGAGCGAAAGGCTAAAAAACAGTGAGCTAGTTCACACTAACTCAGCTTAAAGGGAACACTGGTGCCCAGCAAACTTTTTAGAAAATGGGTGGGACCACTGAAAGGCAGGGCTTATTATTTGGAGGAGGAGGAGGAGATTGGATTTATACCCCACCCTTCACTCAGAGTCTCAGAGTGAATTACAAACTCCTTTCCCTTCCCCTTCCCACAACAGACACCCTGTAAGGTAGGTGGGGCTGAGAGAGCTCTTTCCAGAACTGCCCTTTCAAGGACGGCTCTTGTCAGAACTATGGCTTGCCCAAGGTCATCCAGCAGCTGCAAGTGGAGGAGTGAGGAATCAAACCCGGTTCTCCCAGGTTAGAGTCCGCGCACTTAACCACTACACCAAACTGGCTCTCCCTACCCTTCGCTACCCTCATTCAAATTGAAGGGTCTTCTGCTGCAATATCAGCTCCAGCAGCTGAAGAATCAGGAGGTCCAATAATCATCTGGGCTTTTCTTTGTCAAGGTATGGGCCCATTCCCACTTCCCTTCTTTTTATTTTTTTTCTTTTGCCCTTCCTCCCATCGGCCTTCCTTCCTTTTATTCCTCCTTCTCCCTCTCTCAGGCTTTCTTTCATTCCTTTTTATTTCCCTTCTATAATTCTTTTGCAAAGAAAAGAGGGAAGTATTGGGTTTTGCTCCTCCTCCTCTGGAAGCAATCTTGAGTGGCATTCATCATGCCCTCTCAAATTCCCAGTGGTCCCCACAGGACTCAAAAGGTTGCGGACCCTGGGACAGTCACACATCACAGTAATGGGCTGCTGCAGAGCTGCTATAGAAACTTCCAAAGTAAGGGAGAAGGTTCTCTCTAGTGCTGGAGACAGGAATTGCATCCTATTTCTTGTGTCCAGAGATGATGGGAAAAGGAGCACCCATTTGGCAGCATGTCCTCCTTACCTTCAAGCATAAGGAGCCATCACAGTAAGTCCAGTGTCCCTATTTCTGCCATGTATGCTAGCTGGCTTTTCTAGCTGCATTTCATACTGGCTTTTGAACCTGAGCAGTGGAAGCCCTTGCTTTCTCAAAGCAAATCTGAGGCTAGTTGAATAGCCTGAGGTGGTAGTATGAAGCTAAATGCTCCATACAGAGAGCCAATGTGGAATAGTGGTTAGAATGCTGAACTAAGATCTGGCAGACCCGTGTCTGAACCCCCACTCTGCTGTGGAAGCTTGCTAGGTAACATTAGGCCACTCATTCTCTCTTTGCCTAACCTACCTCACAGGTAGTTGTGAGGATTAAATGGAGGAGGGGATAATGATGCAGTAAGCTGCTTTCAGTCTCCATTAAGAATAAAAGTGAGCTTTAAACCTCTAAATGAATATATATATATATATAACAAATTGGCACAGCAGAGAAAGGGTTGAGCTAAAACTTGATGTATAAGTCTTCTGTTTGCAAGCAGATTTTTACATGGCAGGATATTCAAAAGTAGCATCCCTATGCATATAAGGAACATTTAACATGTGAAAAAGGGGAAAAAATGTATTTGAATTTGTTTTCCCATGACCTAATAAGCTTAAAAATTAAATAGTAGTATCCAGACAGGCGAAGGATGTGGAATGGTATAGACCACAGTCTCCAATAATTTTCTAAGTAACTTTGTGCATCATTTAGTACAGTGCAACTGTGTTGCCTGCTAGAAAAGCCCTCTTCATTAATTCAATTTTGCATAATTTGTGGGAAAGCCATGAACCTTCCTGGCCTCCTCCGGCAGGGTATTCTACAAGGTGGGGGGGCCACATGGAGAAAGCACGTGTATGGATAGTTGTTGATTTTGTCCATTTGCAGGTAGGCACCTGCAGAAGACCATGCTCTGATGAGTGAAGATGTCATGATAGAGCATGTCGTGGCGGAGCATAAAACCAACTCTTCCCTAGGGGGAGAAGCAGTCGCACAGATATGAGGGTCCAAGGCCATGAAGGGCCTTCTGTGAGCTTACACTAAGCCCAGTAACTGATGGGCAGCCAGTGCAGTGACTGCAGGATGGGAGTAATATATGTGCTCCATCTAACTCCTGTCAATAACCAAGCCATGGCATTCTGTACCAACTGGAGTTTTTGAACTGATTTTGGGGGGAGACCAATGTACAGTGCATTGCAGTAGTGTAGTCTCAATGTTACTGTGAACATAAGGAGAGCCCTGCTGGATCAGACCAGTGGTCCATCTAGTCCAGCATCCTATCTTGTACAGAGGCCAACCAGTTCCTCTGGAAGGCCGACAACAGGGCATAGAGGCCAAGACCTTCCCCTCATGTTGCCTCCTGGTTCTAGGATTCAGAACATTAGTGCCTCTGAATGTGGAGGTTTCCCTCAGTCACCATGGCTAGTAGCCATTGATGCACTTATCTATCTAATCCTCTTTTAAAGCTGTTTATTCCTATGGCCATCACTACATCTTCTGGCAGCAAATGGATCCAGGTGGCCAGATCAGTCATGTCAATAAGGGGCCATCTTCCAGGCTAGCCTGTGCTGGAAGAGCACTTTTTTGCAGCTGTATTAACTTGCTTCTCCAGTAGTAGTGTTGGGAAATTCTTGGAAACAGCTTGAGACATAGAATAGCAAGATCGAGTTTTAGTGGGAAATTGCTTTGCCTCCAGTCTTTTTGCCTTTTTGTTCACCTTGGCAGGGATATGAAGAGCTACTTCAGGCACACTTGAAATGTGAGGACTTTTTGATATTTTTTCTTTGAGCAAGGAGACATATGTACCTCAAGCCATATCAAAAATTACTTCTGAAAGTTTCCTCTGTGTTAAAAGGGGGCCATTTGGCAGAAAAGGGGTGAAGGTGCTGCTGCTGAAGAACATTGAGGCCCAGACTTCTTTGGGTACACAGAAATAATCCAGCTTCTCTGGATCCCTGCTGCTGGTCTCCAAATCTAAGCACACTGTCCAGGGGGTAAGCCGCAGTGACTAAAATGAGACCTGTTTAGGATTGCTCCCTTTGTATATTAGATTGCATTTAGGTGTTCTGTGCCTACAGAATTCCCAGATGTGAGTGGGTCACCCAAACAAACATTAAGGGAAGAGGGAAAATGCAAATATAAATAATATTCTGTTGCAGTATTGCCCATTAATTGGGGGTCAGTGTGAAATTTTGGATCTGGGTATCAAATACAAAATCATGTACAGGTTTTCTCAAACGCTGTAGCTATAAGTGAGCTCAGTTTTTATTACATTATCATACTGTCTTATCTAAATCCTCTTGATGCCCCAGTTTTCAAAGCTTAATCCACATTTTGGTAATCCAAATGCTTTCTGTTTTGAGTTATAGATCACATTAAGCATCTTATAGATGCTTAACACTAGTTGACTATTTTCAATTTAAGATTGCTTTATTAAATAATTCCTGCATGGAAAGCACTGCTGTATAAGCTCCAGCCTCATAATATATGACAATTGCCAACTTATGATGTGTTGTGTAAACATGCAATGTTTATATACTGTGTGTATTTTGTTTCTTTATTGTTCCATTTGCTCTTTTTTCCTTCTCTTTGATTTTGAGGGAATTCTCTTATTTTGCATTGCCTCAGAGGAAAAAATGCCCATTTGGCTATACTTCTTGATTATCTATAATAGCTGATTTACATTAACATTTGAAAACACTTCAATAAAAACACTTTTATTGTTTCCTTTTGATCTGCCATCCCCACCAAGATAGCATTACATTTTATAAACCTTAAAATATTTCATGGTCAGCAGTAATTGGTACATAACAGTGGTTCCTGGCAGCATCCAGCACAAAATACACATAGGAATGGTCTTTTCTGTTTAGCCACACAAGTTGTGTTAACCTGTTTACTGTTTCAGGTGCTGTAAGACAGCAATGTAGAGGCAAGTTCAAATATACTCCTTTTCAGCCTTGAGCTTCATGTTATCTCATACAGCAAAGGGCTTCCTTTGAGAGAAATGGTGTATCCTGACAGAAATATTCCAGGAATTACATAGGATGCATCATCCCAAAATAATACTGTTACCTATTTTAAGCCACCCACTCAGTAGTACTGGCTGTCACAGGTCCCATGAGACTTCAAGGGAATTATCTCTAAAGGTGCTTTCTGGAAGAAACTTAATCAATGGGTGCTTGTGTTTTTGATTTCTTTTCAGGGGCTTTGAAATGCAGAAATGATTTTAAAAAGTGGAATGGAAATTTTTAACATAAAAATAACTATTTTCTGGAATAGAAAAACAACGATTATAAGAAATAACGTTAAACCAAAAATGCTTGTTTTTAAACAGACTGGTTTAGATTTAACTAATCCTGAGATTGGGCCATTCACAGTTTTAAAGACAGTGACAGGGAGAAGGAACAGAACTACAGATACTTTATGGTTTCAGTTGGAAAATTCTGATTTTCTGTTGTTTTATGAAGCCTATGGTTCATGTTACATTTTGTAGTAGTTCTAGCCAAGTGCTTCCCTAGTGAAATCAGTATAAACTTGGCTCAGCACATGAATGAAGCTTTTTGGATAGTTAAATACTAAAGGAAGCCAAACAGAGACAACTGAAACTGTGCTGTTCTAGCATGGAGGAATTCATTCCTATTTGTGCCTTGCAGTAAAGAATTTTGTAAGGAAAACCAAATGTCATAATATGAGATACTTGCATACTACAATGGACTTTGCATCAAGTTTACATTTTTCATCTTTAGCTAATTTGTCTTGTAATTATACCAAATATTTTTCAATGTCGATGCATAGCCAAGAAGTTTAAGCACAATACCATTTAACTTAATAAATTTGAATTGGTCTTGTATTTAACATTCCAGCTGTAGTAAATTTGGTTTTATGTGAACTTCCTGCCATAGGGGAAAAAATCTATTCTCATTGTTTAAAATCCATACCATGATTTGTAAAGAACTGTACATCGTAAGCAGTGCAAGATTTTAAAATGCACCAGGAAAGAACTAAAAGAATAAATAAAATCACCAATACAAATAAAAATCTACCTTTGTACTCCCAATTTAGGGTACTTCCAGGTGGAGGGGCTCACTATATGCTAATCATTGGCACAGCTACTCACAAGTATCCATAACAATGGTTTAAATACTAACTATGCAAATAAACATACTAGCAGACTTCCCCCCCCCAGTTATGCTAATATAAACAGACTAGCAGACTATTCTAGCTAATAGCTATTGTGCAAAAACTGTTGTGCAAAACCAGCATTTACACTGCTAAACTTCCAAACTAGCCTCCTCTGCCCCCCACCCCCAGTTGCTACTACGGCAACCAAAGACCACAGTCCTTCAGCACAACTTGGAGAAAACTGTAATGAATACCTGACTTGCCTTTTTGCACTCTAGCATGTGGCTCAACAGGTCCCAGGTGACTCACTGCCATGACATCTAGAAATTTCATTGTAGCACCTAGTATTTTCAGCTGTGGGTTTAGTGCACCTCTCAGTGATTCTTAGGAGTACAACAGTTACATTTCACACCAGAATGTGTTGTTGTGCAAGAAAAAAAAATACAAATACATGAAGTTTTCATCATTGAAAAAATTGTTTGTTAATTTTACACTATTCAGTGGTGATAGATGAATCAATTTCTTAAGAAGCTTAAGATTCCAATATTCAATTAAATGGAGCTTTTAAGAACAACAGTGAACTTATGAGAAATTCGGGAGAAGTAATGCTAGAGGTTAGCTCTTTGTTGAGGTGATGACGATATGGGTTAACACATATTTATTTAGATACAATACTTTTGTCATAGCTTTAATAAAATTATGAGAAACACCAAAGAATTTAGGATTAGGTTAGGTAGTAGCAATAATTAGAAAATATAGGGAATCCTGGGAGCTGCTCCAGACCCGGCTGTGGTGGCTGGGAATGCCAGGACCTGCTCTGGGCCCAGCTGTGGCGGCACAGAATGCTGGGAGAGGCTCCATACTTGGCCGCAACAGACACCAGGAACCACTCCGGTCCTGGCTGCCACTAGGAACTGCTCCAGGCTTGGATCAGCTCCCAGGCACTGCTGCCACTGCTGCTGGGCTCAAAATTAGGGGAAAAGAAGGGGGAGAGAAAGAGGGTGGGATTGGCTGGGGGGAGAGAAAGGTTAAAATAGGATATTGGCTGTGGGGGAGAGAAAGAAGGGAGATTAGCTGGGGAGAGAAAGGGAAATATGAGGATATTGGCTTAGGGGAGAGAGAGAAAGATGAGAGATTGGCTGGGGGGAGAGGAAGAAGGGGGAATTGGCTTGAAGGGGAGAGAGAAAGAGAAAGGAGGAGAGATTGGCTTTGGAGGGAGAGATAAAAAAGGGGGATTGGCCTGGGAAATGTAATGTATCCATTTATGATCACGAGCGAGGCGAGGTCTTCACGCAGTCAGGCGAAGCACCAAAGCTTCGCTCCCAGAGACAGTGGCCAAGCAGATCCTAGCCCCGAGCCAGTCAGAGGGCTAGGCTCCCGACCATTAGCCTATAGAACTTTCAGCCACTGTTATAGCCTATCACAAGTGTGGGGTGTGTTTGGGGTGTGGGGTTTATTGCACATATAAGCCGGCCTGCAAGCCGGGGAGTTTGTCTTGTTCTACACTGGAACTAAAGTATGAGAGCTGAAATCACTAGTAAGTCTCACTACTTTCCAGGAAAGAAAGACAAAGAAGTTGGTATTGGCATGGGGGAGAGAGAAAAGGAAAGAAGGAGGTATTGACTTGGTGGGAGAGGAGAAGAGAAAGAAAGGGAGATTGGCTTGGGGAGGAGAGAGAAAGAGAAAGAAGGGGAAAGAAGGGGAAGAGGGAAAGAAGCAGAGGTAGAGGAATACCCCCTCCCCGCAAGTTTCTTGCAGGTTCCCACTTGTTGTTATCTATTAGAGAAACACGTATGAAATTCTACCCATGAATGCATGGTTGCACATTTATTACAGTGCTGAAAAGGAAGGGTTGATTGTAAGAGACATAATAGAAGTACAGGGTTGCCAGACTGCAGCTTGGAGATATATCTTTGAATTCACTGATGAAATATAAGATGTTCTTGTTCTCTTACTTAATTTAAAGGTACAGAATGACCTTCCCAAAACAAAACATGCCCATAACATCCCCAAGGAAAGCCTATTTAGCCAAGAATCCATGAAGACCCTGAATGCATTTCTAACACAGAACATCTATAACAACGACACAGAAGATCTATAACAAACACAGAAGTTTGTTAACAAAGGGTGCCAATAAAGTGAATCAACAGTGCATAAACTGAAATCTCCAAAACTACATTATAGTACATTATAGTAACTGCTTCAATTAGTTTTTTACAATAGGTATTTGAGCAGGTGTGTTCAAGGGCACAGGCTAAATACTTGAATCATTGTAAGTGTACTATTCAACAGGTGTAGTCATGGGAATTTAAATCCAAGGAAATGTACCTGCTAGGAAGTAAAGCATAATGCAACAAGAGTATTTTTTTAAGGGGGGGGGAGGTAGACAAACATAAAAGTCCATGAAAAAAACATTCTGATTTGAAGCACAAGATAACTATGCACATTCACTGGAGTATTGTTGGTAAGACAAAATACATATACATACCATGTTGGTACAATAAATTGGGACAAATTCTTAGTAGTATAGTTACTGACAGTAAACATAGTTAAAATGCTGTCTAAAGTTTCATGACGCTCTCACAGCCTGCCTCTAGATCACAGCACCCAGGAATACATGACTGCTTTTCTCCTTGTTATTTCTAGAGGTTGCTACAGAACACTGCAAGTATTCACTAAATGGCTGTGTTAAAAAAAACGAAACACCAAGCAGAACACTTCATTAAGAAAAGAACTGGAAATAAATAGCTTTGATTTCTCTTATGCAATAAACGTCCATGGCATCAACATTGTCAGCATCAACTGTTCCTAAAGCCATCACACTTCAAAAAATTCCAAAGGCTGAGGCCACGCATCCTAGCTGACTGACTCCATAAGAGACCTCAAACATTACATACGATTTGCTTGCACATGGATCACATTATCACTACTGCCTTAGGAAAATTTGAGAGCCCGCTGCATCTCAGTATTAGCTCAGGTACTATTGCTTTTCACCCACCCCAATTATGATTTAAAAGAGTATGTGCCTGTTGCATTATCTTAGATATGATATATACCATGTGGGCTTACTGAATGTGGAAGAACACCATTGTATAGTTACTTGGTATCACAAATACAGAGGGTGCTTGGATGGGAAGGGAATCTCAGCTGAGACATCCTTCTCCAGACTGCAGACCACACAGCTCTTAACCCCTTCACTCCCTTCTCTCACCCCACTCTTTTCCTCCTTTAAACTGGGATTTTCCTGTATGTTGAGGAGGGCTCACAGTAACCCTGCTTCCCTCTTAACTTCTTTGGCAGTACCTCCTTTCACAAGGAGCTGAGCAACAGAGACTAAGATATACAACCCCTGGCAGAGTTTTAAAAGTGTTTATTAAGAGAAAAGAAAGTGCAAACAGTTGTTGATAATCTGCACTATAGAAAGGCGGTACTTGAAACAATGGATAGTTTGCCTAAACGTCAGAGACAGTTATTCTACAGCCCATGCAGGAATGCAGGAGAAGATCAGCTTGGCCTGCACCAAGAGGGTAAGAGTTTTGCAGCTGCAGAGTTGGAATTTAAACTGAGCACTCACACTGCAAAGGTGGAAAGCACAGAGGGCTTGGTCAAAGACTTTTAAAGGGAAGCCAGGCAAGTAAAATAACAATTCCTTAATGCAGTGAAAACTGGATTGGACTATAGCTCACCTGCAGATATCCTGGATCAGTCATTGGATCTAATCATCAGATTCACCTTCCCTACACCACAAGCCCCCAACCTTTTTGAGCCTGTGAGCACCTCTGGATTTCTGGCACAGGGTGGTTGCCACAACCACAAAATGGCTGCTGTAGGAGGTACATACAACTACAAAATGACTGCCACAGGAGGCAGAGCAACCACAAAATGGCTGCCAGGGAGGCAAAGTCAACCACACATCTCTCAAGTCCAAGTACAGGAAAAAGAGGGGTAATTTTAAAAATACACAGGGAAAGAGGAATAAGACAGAAAATAAAACCAACACTGTGAAGCAACATCATTTTAATTTGCACAGCCAATCAGACTTCCAGTGGTCAATCAGAAGTGGCCCCGTCCACTCTCTGAAAACGCATGGTGGCCATCGCATTGGGGACCCCTGGGGTACACACTTCCATCAACAGCAGCCACCTTGTTAAATACTTCTAGGAAATGTACATGTGCAGTCCCTGGGAAGAGAGTTTTATAAGTTTACCAGAGTCCCTGCCCTTTTATGCCAGATTGGCAGCACTTCCCTGCCTGAATTAAGTAGAATTCCCGGTTTGATCTTCCACATATCTGAAGAAGTGAGCTGTGTCTGACAAAAGCTGTTATTGAAATAAATGTTGTTAGTGTTTACAGTGCCTTTGGACTTTTGAATAGTCTGTGGCCAATTTCAGGCTTGAATTTCACCTGGGAGACTGAGGGTAGGAAAAGGCTTAACCCCTCCTCCACAGAGAGAAAGATGTTCTCCAAGTAACAAACAAGCTGTTCTGAGTGCCTAAGAAGGTCAATCCATAAAGGAAAGGTAAGAGACTACGGTTGCCAACAACCTGGAGAAAAAATGCTTTGCCCCTTTAATAGAGGCTTAATATGTGGAAATTGACAACTGAACATTTTCATTGCACAGATATAAATCACATCACCTGGTAAATAGCATCCCATTAAACCTGTTAAAAGAGCAGGGTTTTTTTCCCTCCAGGCTGTTGACAACCTTACTGGAGGGGTCCAGGGAAGTTGACAAAAAAGGGAAAATCATAATCTTTGGCCATCTATGCCCAAAATTCATCGCACTAGGGCAGGAAGAAATCCCCGCATATTTTTAATATCGCAGGAGAGCTTTTCTGTGTTAACAATTTTATATTCAAGTATCTATCAGAACCTAGACAAACCACATAGAATTTTGTAGCACTTTAATTCCTTTCCTTAGCCAGAATCAGTATACTATTGATGCCACTCCATTTTTAGCAGTAAATGAGAATTTTTATTTTGTTTCCCATAAAATGCATCCTAGAGAAAATACAAATGATATGATTCCGGTATTCTCAAATTTGCTTCTAGAAATAGTATGGGTAAACGCTATCCCAAAAGCAATTTCTGCATTTGAGTCATCAAGTTGAAATATCTTGTTTGGCTCCTTCCAACTTTTTTGTTGTCCAAAGTAATTCAAGGTAGTCTTATGTATACTCTGTGGGTTGTGACCTGCAATGTGGTCAGATGATGGGGGTTGGGTCTGGGTATGAGAGAGAAATAAAGACTGCTCTAAGGTGCAGTATCCTTTGTGCGGTAGATTTAGCTATTGGGCTGTTAGTTCTTAAACAAAGCAAAAGTGCTCATGAAGGCCATGCAAGTCTTTTGGTCTAGAAGATAAGCTGACATAATTGTTAGACAAAGTTTTTACTGCAGAACAATTTTATGTAACCCAGGTATTGGAATTAAAAGGCAAATTTAAGGTCTAGGGCCTCCTTTCTTAAAGCCCCCTCCTTTTACTCATGCACCTTAGTTTAAGCAAAACAACCATATTTATTGCAACACTCGAAAATACAGTTTGCATGGTTGGATATGGTACTCCCCTCCTCCAAAACTCCTTTCCCTCCCTAAACCAAAAATCCAGAGTCTCAAGCAGTGTTCCCCCTAGGGTTACCAGGTCTGGGTTGGAAAATACCTGGAGACTTTGGGGGTGAATCCAGGAAAGGGCGGGGTTTGGGGAGTGGAGGGGCCTCAGCATGGTACAGTGCCATAGAGTCCACCATTCAAAGCAACTGTTTTCCCCAGGGGAGCTGATTTCTGCCAGCTGGAGATCAGTTGTAAAAGCAGGGGATCTCCAGGCCCCACCTGGAGGCTGGCAACCCTGGTTCCCTCTAAGCTGAGTTAGCATGAGCTAGCTCACAGTTTTTCAGCCTCTGGCTCACACATTTTTGTCTTAGCTCAGGAAGGATGCCCCCAGAGCAAACTAATTTATGGAGTATCCAAATCGCTTGCTCACAACTTTAATGCCAGTAGCTCACAAAGTAGAATTTTTGCTCACAAGACTCCACAGCTTAAGAGGGAGCATGAGCAGGGCCTTACTCACTGTTCATTAAGTGTGCAGCTCTCTGCTAGTGTCTTGGGCTTTCAAAGTACTATCCCCTTAGCAAAATCTAGTTTAGTAGCAGGTAGATCCTGTAGCCGATGTCCCCGAAGTGGTTTTCTTACACGATCTGCCCAGCAACAGTTCCTCAGAAACAGGCCTCCAATGTGAAGCAAAGTTCTAAGGCCACCCTCCTCAGCAGGAAGTGATTTCAGCCTCCAGGTTATGAGGGCCCACATGAGAAGAAATCAGCTTGAGTTGGTCCAGGGCTAATCTCCATAAAAAGTGATTACAGCAAATAGAGGTTAGGAGAGAGGGCCCACACTAGACAAAAAAAAAAGTTGTGTACTCAAGGAAATCCGCATACATGGTCAGGCAAACACGCAGTCAGGCGAAGGACCTGACCTTCGCCTCCAGTGAAAATAGCCTGAATGGATCCTAGCACACACCTATCGGGAGGCTAGGATCCTGGGAGGGACCTATGGGTCCAGGGGTGCACTGCAAATATCCAATCACAGGTGTGGGTGTAGTGTTAGTTGGGAATATAAACCAGCCTGTGAGCCGGCAAAAGCATCTCTTATTCTACCATCTATAATAAAGTATGAGATGAAATCACTCCGCTATGCATCAGACTCAGTATTTTATACTGGCAATGAGAATGGGATCCCGGTGAGCAAGCCTGACTCCGACCCGGCATTGAGCACCGATCCAGCAACGGACACCACGCCCCGCACCGCTCCCAAGCAGCAGCACACCGATCCACGGAACACCACTCACCGCCCCGCCACAGAGTCATATATATCAGCATGACATAGGAAGGAAGAAGCCTAAAACATGTAAGCCACAAATTATTTGAATCATAATAAGCATCTTGAATTGAGCACAGAATCTAAAGGGAAACAGTGCAGGCTCCAAAGTCCCAGTGTAAAACAATCATGACAGTTCACCTTCTTTGGAGATGAGCCACTCCAACAAACTGCAAAGAGTCTTCAGAAAGCAAAATACAGAAATCTAGAGATGACAAAAACAAGGCTTACAATGGCATGCAGACAGAACATGCACATGTCTGAGGGTGGTCTCCTCAGCTCAGAAATTTGCTTTCTGAAACTGTGGCAAAGTTGCCCTGAAGCACTCTACAGATTATATTCTGTAGATAATCAGGGGATCTCATCATCCAACATTGTAATTTCAACTCATTTTATGATAATTATAAAACAAATGGCAAACATTATTAAGCCAAACAGACAGCCTTTCAATTTACTTGGCTGACAGCAAATAATTTGCCCACAGTGACAGAACATTAAAATGTACCAAGGATTTTGTAAAAGTAAAATACGCTGAAAATTTACTTACGTTCAACGTTAAAAATTTCCTTTTCACCTTAAAGAGGAGGGCTGCAGAGCTCTAGAAAGGCAAGTTGTGCTCTCTTACTGCTGAACAGCAGCAGAAGAAAGTTTGAGTTCAGTGGCACCTTTAAGACCAACAAAGTTTTATTCAAGGTATAAGCTTTCATGGGCACACACATTTCTTCAGATACAATGAAATGGAAATTACCAGTCCATGCATATAAAGCAGGGATGTCAAACATGCGGCCTGGGGGCCGGATCAGGCCCCTGGAGGGCATCTATCAGGCCTGCAGTGGAAGCGGCTGTCTTCTGCTGCTTCTTCCAGTTCTGCTGCTGCTGCGTCGTCATAGGTTTACAGCTTACAGATACACACATGAACAGCATATTCAAGATTGCAACAGCACAGATATTTTGATGCAGTAATTCAGAGCAAGATGTGTCAGTTATCAGACACTGTTAAATAAACGAAGTATTGCAAGAGTGCAGGGGTCTTTTCGTAGAAAAACAGCTGCAGGAGCTCATTAGCATATGGTATGCTAATGAGCTATTAGCCTATTAGCATATGCCACACCCCCTGACATCACCGGAAGTGATGTCAGAAGGGGAAGCAAAAGGGGGGGAGGCATCTTCAAAAGCCTCCCCTTCCCTTCCCCAGCTGGCCTGGGTGGAGGAGCTAAGAGAGAAAGGGTTTAAAGTTTAAACTCCTTCTCATGAGAGTTGGGCCACAGAAGGAGGAAAGGGGGAAGGAAAGAGAGGGAAGAAGGAGGGAAACAGGGAAAGGAGGAAAAAAGAGAAGAGAAAAAGGTGGGAAAGAAAGAAAGAGAGAAGAGAAGAAGGAGGGAAAGAGGAAAAAGAGAGATGGAAAGGAAGGAATGAAAGAAATTTGGCGGCAATTCGGCCCCATTATATCCTATGGGCCATTGAAGTCAATGGTGAAAACATAGGGTATATTCTGGGGGCTGGAGGGAGGGGTTTGAGGGAGAGGCTCCAAACTCACAGGATAGCTGATGGAGCCTCTCCCCAAGATACCCACCAAGTTTCAAGAACATTAGACCAGGGGATCCAATTCTATGGGCCCCAAACAGGTTGCCCCTATTCCTTCCATTGTTCTCTATAGTGGGAAAAAGTTACTTTTTCCCCACCATAGAGAACAATGGAGGGGATAGGGGCAACCTGTTTGGGGGCCCATAGAATTGGACCCCCTGGTCCAATGTTCTTGAAACTTGGTGGATATCTTGGGGAGAGGCTCCATCAGCTACCCTGTGAGTTTGAAGCCTCTCCCTCAAACCCCCTCCCTCCACCCCAGAATATACCCTATGTTTTTACCATTGACTTCAATGGCCCATAGGATATAATGGAGCTGAAATTGACATTCGGCTGCCTGAAAGAGTTCCCAGGATGCCAGCTGGGGGCGGGGCTTGGCTACTGAGCTCCCAGAGCTGCGCTCTGGTGCGCTCCCCCAAAAAAGACCCCTGCAAGAGTGTTAATGTTTTAAGCATGCTTTTTTTAAGTAAAAAAAAAAATTGTGTCCTTTATAAAGTTTATATCTCCATTACCTGCCATTACATTTTATGACACACATGGCTCGGCCCAACAAGGTCTCATTTATGTCAGATCTAGCCCTCATAACAAATGAGTTTGACACCCCTGATATAGAGCGTAAGCAGTAAATTAGCATACACCATAATGAAGATGTTTAACAGATTCAAGGACCAAACAGGAATAACATTTGTTTGGGTTTAATGCTGGAGGAAAACATAGTGAAGGAAATAAATATGCCAAAATTGGGGGTTGATGGTCAGATGTATCCTTAATTGTGGAATGCTGAGCGGCTACCTACCTGAATCTACTGAATAGCAGGTAAGTGATGCAAGTAAATATGAAAGAAATCAGAATTGCCCGGAAGATGTTTCCCTAGGCTGACTTGGCCAATATGGCCACATGAATCGTGGATCATGCCACCATAACCTCAAGGGCTGCCCTTAAATCTGCAGATGGTACAGAATGCTGCAGCTCAGTTACCATCAGGCCTAGGCAAAGCATGCACATCACACCCATTCATAATTTGGTTACTGATAATTTACCATGTTCTATTCAAGGGACTGGTCATCATCTACAAAGCCCCTCGTGACCTTGAACCAACATACATGCCAGACTACCTCTCCTACAGTGTTGTTACTGAGGGTGCCACCCTGCAAATGGGTAAGATTAGCAATGCTTTGTACACATGCATTGTCTTCTGTGGCTCCCACTTTGTGGAAGAGGTCAAGAAGACTCCCACTTTTTACTCGTTTAGACATAAATCCTGATCAAGGCTAGATATAGCTTGGATATCAACAGAGTTGATAAATGATATCTGGGATATAGATATTCTTCCAGCTACTTTTGCAGACCATAACCCAATTATGTTAACATTATTGGACGTACCAAGGGAAAAAAAGATGGACAATGGATACAAGCTTGTTTAAAGATGGAAAATTTATAACTGAGTCAAAAGTAGAATTTCAAGCATTTTTTAAAGATAATATCCATCCAGAAGTCTCTATAGATGTAGTATGGGATACCTTCAAGGCATATGTGAGAGGTTGGTTCACTAGACAAAATGCATGGAAAAGGAAACAAAAGAGACAAAATTCAATCAGATTCAAGAACAAATTAAAATAGAAGAAAATAAGATGAAGAAAAAAGATTCATACATACAACAAGCTAGAATTAAAATTAAGAATCTGCAACATCAACTAAACTGCCTCTTGACCCAAGAAATTGTGAGAAAGGTTGAATATACAAAACAGTATTACTTTGAGAATGCAAACAAACCAACGAGGTGGCTAGCATATAAGTTAAGGAAACAGAGAGAGAAAAAATTATAAGAAGCCTAAGAAATGAAGAGGGAGAAGAAAAATATTTTTTGAATTATTTAAAAAAGGTGGCGGAGATGTTTTATAAGAACCTATATCATCAAGATGAAATTCAACAAGAAGAAATAAAACAATTCTTTGAGAAATATACAGAGGAAAATTTTTCAGAAAACCAAAGAAAATTTTGAACGAATCAATATCCACGTGAGATAATTGAAGTAATCAGAAATCAAAAAGAAAACACCAGGACCTGATGGTATACCATCAGAATTTTACAAGATATATGAAGACCAGGTGATTTTGCCATTGAAGTATACAATGAATAATATTATGGACAAAGAGATAACTCCAAATTCATGGAAGGAAGCTTTAATAACACTCATTCATAAACAAGATACAGAAAAGAATGAAATAAAAAATTATAGGCCAATTTCCCTACTAAATGTCAATTATAAGATATTTGCTTTTATTTTGGGAGTAAGACTAAGAAGGGTATTAACACAAGTAATCTACACAGATCAAGCAGGCTTTCTGCCAGAGGCAGATAAAAAATAATGTAAGAGTGATTTTAGATGTTTTAGAATTCTATGAGCAACATCCAGAAAAAAATATGGCTTTGATTTTGTCGATGCAGAAAAAGCCTTTGATAACATTAACTGGAATTCCTGGTGATGGTTAAAGCAATTTATGACAAACAGCAGGCCAAAATAACAATGAATGGAGACCTAACACAAAGTATAGAAATCCAAAAAGGTACAAGGCAAGGCTGCCCGCTGTCACCTTTATTATTTATTTTTGTATTAGAAACTTTATTAGATTTGGTTGGAGAGAACAAACAAATTAAAGGTCTACAAGTAAAAGGAGAAGAATTTATGGTTCAGGCCTTCGCAGATGATATGGTGTTCATATCAGAAGAACCACAAACATCTATGGAATATTTACTAGAGACTCTTCCAAGAATATGGTGGAATTGCTGGCCTCAGAATTAACAGGGAAAAAACTAAAATATTAACAAAAAACTGGAAGGAAAAACTGATAAATTCTTTACAAGAAAGATTGGGTTTTGAAGCATGTAAAAAAATAAAATATTTAGGAATTTATATAACCAATGGATGCAGCTCACTATTTAAAGATAATTATAATAAATTACTAATAAAAAATAAAGATCTGGAAAGCTGGAAAACTTTACAAATCTCGTCACTAGGAAGAACAGCCACTGTGAAAATGAACTTCCTGCCACGTATACTATTTCTCTTTCAAACAATTCCTATTCTAAAAAATGTTAAATTCTTCAAAGAACTTGAGAAACTTATAAAGGTCTTTATATGGCAAGACCAAGAGACCAAGAATAAATTTAAAATATCTTCAAGAAAGAAAAGAAAGAGTAGGGCTAGCGCTATCAGATTGGCTGACCTACTACAAGACTGCAGTAATGACTTGGATCAAGGACTGGATTTCTTTAGATAATATAAGACTATTGAAACTGGAAGGTCACAACCTCTCGATGGGATGGCATGCTTATACCTGGTACTACAAAGCAGCTACACATAGCCATTTTAAGCAACATATTATATGAGATGTGTTATATAAAATATGGGAAGAGATAAAAAGGAAACATTACATGAAGATCCCAAAATGGGTTTCACCCTTAGAAGCTTTGGTAAAACCCTCACTATTTGTTAAATATGCTAAGTGGAGATATGAAGATTTACTTGATGTTAAACTTAATTTACTTACAGTAGACACGGTAAAAAAATTAGATATCAGCTTGACCTGGTGGGAGAGGATTCACTTAGAATCGAGGTACTCAAAGGATAAAAAAACTGGATTCTACGAAAAACCTACTGAACTAGATAAGATCTGGTTAAGTAATAATGAGAAAGTGATTAAAAATATATATAACTTCTTGTTGGAGTGGAAAATGCAAGACAAATGGGCAAAGCCCCCAATGATAGCCTGGGCCCAGAACCTGGGCTACAATATAGAACTAGACCAGTGGTCCAAAGTTTGGCTAAGAAATATAAAATTTGTTCAAACAAGTGCTTTTAAAGAAAATGTTCTAAAAATGTCCTATAGATGGCATATCTCCCCAGACAGACTAAATAGATATAATAAAAATACAACAAGCAAATGCTGGAAATGCAAACATAACATAGGCACATTTTTCCATATGTGGTGATTATGTAAGAAGGCTAAAAAGTACTGGAATATGATAAAAGAGATTAGCGAAAAAATATTGGATACAAAAATAATTTGAAAACCAGAGTTCTTTTTGTTAAATATAATTCTGGACACGTTAAAAAAATATGATGTATATTTAATTATGAAAATCTTGCCAGCATAAAAGGATTTTATTTGCAAAACTTTGTATAAATGAAAATACTCCAACTAGGGAAGATTTTATTTATAAATTGCTTCAAGTAGGTGAAATGAAGTAATTAACATTTACTTTACAAGGTAAAAATGAAGAAGCCTTTGATAAATATTGGTATAGAGTTTATAGATGGTTAGAAAGTTAAGTTCTGGTTAGATTTGATTATGGTGTAATTAATCATTCTATAGGATACCGAGTTCATAGAACTGTTAAGAAAATTAGGTTAAGTTTAATTTATTAATATGGTGCAATCGATTATTATGATGTAAAATAGAAGATTATCTGCAAAAATATATGTTAAGCGAATAGGTGATCAATATATGATAAAATTAATAAACAATTTATTGAAAGAAAAAAAAGAAGACGACTCCCACACTTCTAACCATTTTGTAGAATGCGCAAGACAGAAATGTTCAGAAGGGTATTTCTAAAAAAAGAATTAAAACTGTAGTATAATGGAACAGCTCAGGAGAACATTTTTAAACTGGAAAAAGATACTTGTACATTGCAAAGTTTATTGTATGTTTCACCTTGCTTTTAAATCTTCTACCTTTCTATACTATGTCATGCCTTAGACAGGGGTGGGTTTTTTTTTTGTTTGCATCATTTTCTAATTCTGTAATCCTAGCCCTACTGCATTGTTTATTGGATGTTTTATGCTGTCTAACTGAAATATTTTTTATATTTTTGTAATCTGCCTTGAGTCTTGCTGAGAAAGGTGAGCTATAAATGAACTAAGTAAATAAGGATGTTGCTCAGACCATACATGCGGGTGCACTGCTGAAGCACATTTTCCAAAGAGTGCTAGCCTAAGGGTTTTCTGCACCCTATGCTAACCAGCCACTGGATTCTGCACCCCCTGCTGCTAGACACAGCATCCCTGCCATGGACTAGGCTGAGCCACTAACAGGCACACACAAACCTGGGCATCCCTGCTCCAGCTACCAAGCTTGCATGGACCCAGGCACACTTACCCCAGTTGCTGCATCCAAGTCAGGCTCACTCGGACCAAAATGAGTCTGCCTCAGCCACCAGGTCCCAGTTGGGCTCACAGGGACCTGGCCATGCTTGTCTTAGCGGCCACATAGGCAGCCAGCTATCTTCTTCATGAAGCCTGGTGTTCGACTGACTATCTGGTGAACTTGACACAGGTAGAACAAGAAGTACTTTTTTCCCTTTCTCGCAATACAAGAACTCATGGGCACTCAATGAAATTGCTTAGCGGTTGGGTTAGAACGGATAAAAGGAAGCATTTCTTCACCCAAAGAGTGATTAACACATGGAATTCACTGCCACAGGAGGTGGCAGCGGCGACAAGCATGGACGACTTCAAGAGGGAATTAGATAAGCATATGGAGCAGAGGTCCATCGGCTATTGGCCACAAGGTATAGATAGGACTCTGGGGCAAGTGATGCTCTGTATTCTTGGTGCTTGGGGGGGGTCAACAGTGGGAGGCCTTCTAGTGTCCTGGCTCCACTGCTGGACCTCCTGATGGCACCTAGTATTTTTGGCCACTGTGTGACAGAGTGTTGGACTGGATGGGCCACTGGCCTGATCCAACATTGACTTCTCTTATGTTCTTAACTAAGGGAGCAGCCCAGCAATGTGCCAAGCCCTGAGCCAGGCCCAAAAGATCCCAAGGGCATGGCAACTTCAAAGGAGACATGGTTGGGATCTAGCCCAATACAGGGAAGGCCCAGACAGGAAGACCAGATCCATGGGAGTACACCTGGTGGGGTGAAAAGGGGGACAGACAGTCCCAGCCTCACCTAGGCTAGAGTGGGCTGGAAGTAAGTGCCTTTAGAGTAGGCTGGGGAGGAGGCAGTCAAACCCAAGAGAAGCCCCTATGCCTCCAGCTCCTGACAGTCTACAGTAGGGGTGTCAAATTCATTTGTTATGAGGGCTGGATCTGACATAAATTAGACCATGTTGGGCCAGACCAGGTGTGTCATAAAATGTAATGCCAGGTAGCGAAGATATAAACTTTATAAAGGATACAGACAAACAGATTTTTTTTTAAAAAAAACTTAAAGATATAACATGCTTAAAACATTAGCACTCTTGCAATATTTTATTTATTTAAGAGTCTCTGATAAGTGACACCTCTTGCTCTGAATTATCGCATTGAAATCTGAAGACAATATGCTGTAGCAATCTTGAGTATGCTGTTCAGGTGTGTATCTGTAAGCTGCAAACCTACTTTTGATTTGTTGACATTCACTGCAAAAATCATATGGTCAGTGCTCTGAGCCTAAGACCCAAGGGAAAACATGAAATGGCTGGGCATTGCAAGCTTTTGTACATAAATTGCTTTGTATGCTCATCAAGAACATGTGAAGGCACCATGTCTCCAAAACTACAGTCTTCCCCAGAGAAATAACTCCTATGAGGCAGTGCAAGAATAGACAGACAGTAGTAAATAGTGAACAGTATCATTCTACTATCTGGGAAGTCAAAGTTCAAAATCCCCAGTCTACAAAGGAAATGAGCTGGGTGAACTTGGTCTGGACACACACTCTCAGCCTAATCCACCTCACTGGCTTGTAGTTATTCATCATCTGAATAGTTCACATTGCTTTCCTACTGCGAAAGATTGGATCATGAGGGCATGAATACAATGAAAAGGGGGAGGGGAACCCATTTGCACTCAGGAGAGCCCTGGCATAAGGAGCCCAACAAAACACTCTCTCTCTCTCTCTGTAGCAAGCTCATACCTTGAATAAAATTTTGTTGGTTAAATGTGCTTTGTATCCTGTGGGATTGAGGGAACTGGGCAAAGCAAGCTCTGGCTCTTTCCTTCCCTCCCCAGGGATGAGGAGGGGGAGGAGCCTCAGCCAATGGAGGGAAGAGTGGCTTTGCTGTGTAGCTCCTGTGTGATTGAGAGAGCCTGGCAAAGCAAGTTGTGACACAGAAAAAAGTGAGAGAAAGAAGCAGATGAGAGCCAGTTGCTCACAGGCTGGAAACGAGCCCTGTGGGGGCTGGATCTGGCCCTCAGGCCACATGTTTGAAACCCCTGGTCCACAGGGCCTAGTCCTTGGACTGGAAGGAGAAGAAGAAGTCAGGGATGGCCCTTCCACAGGGAACCCTTCAGAAGGCAGGTCCAAGAAGGGCCAAGAGACAGGGAGAGGGGGAGGGAACTGAGTGGAAGTGAAGCCCCCTCTTCTGGGCCTACTGGGCCTACTGGAGACCCTGCCAGGGAAGAAGGGAACTCTGGAGGTGCTATAGATCTGGCCTCCACCCCGTGACAGAAGAATTGGACACCCTTGTTTGGTCACTTGGATTATTCTAACTTGTCATAGGTAATGACAGACAGTTATTTATCAACTAGGAATAATAATAATTATCATATTAATTTTTATTTATGAACAAGCCTTTCTTGATATTCTAGTTGAAGTGGGTTTAAACATATAATAACACACATTATTAAAAACATTGTAAAATGCACAGGTAAAATAATTCTCACAGAAAACGAAGCAATATCTGGGCAAAGGAGCATCATTTTACAGCAACTCCTTAGTATTCATGTATGCATGTAAATGATAACAGACTGAACAGCAGACTTTTATAAAAAGAGATAATAACCCTTCTAATTAAAATTTTAAAAATTCTGATCAAAGCAAATGTGCCATCCACAGTACATGAGAGTTGTTTTTAGCTCTGCAGAGGAATGATAGAAATAGGACAAATCCTATCCATCATACTGACAGAATTTGGGATTCAAAGAATGACTGTGAAGAAATAGAGTGCTTTCAATGTCACATTTATTTGGCAATAAAACTAACTTTTAAACTATTTTTATTTTTTCCCTATAGGTAGAAAAAGCATTAATATATGACTCAAGGCAAGTATTTTAGATAATATATATTGCATTTATTTATTTTTGTTGTTGTTGTTCAGTCGCACAGTTGATCCTGACACTTCGCAACCCCATGGACCACATCACACCAGGTCCTCCTGTCTTCCATCATCCTCCGGGGTTTGCTTTCCTATGCAGTATTGTTCTTTGCAGCATCAGACTTTTCTTTCACCATCAGACACATCCACAGCTGAGCATCCTTTCGGCTTTGGCCCAGCCACTTCATTCTTTCTGGAGTTACTTGTACTTGCCTTCTGCTCTTCCCCAGTAGCATACTGGACACCTTCCAACCTGACGGGCTCATCTTCCGGCGTCATATCTGTTAGCCTTTTGTTACTGTCCATGGGGTTTTCTTGGCAAAGGTACTAGAGTGGGTTGTCATTTTCTTCTCCAGTGGATCCCATTTTGTCTGAGTTCTCAGCTGTGGCCTGTCCGTCCTGGGTGGCCCTCCATGGCATAGCCCACAGCCTCATCAAACCACACAAGCCCCCTTGCCACATCAAGGCAGTGATCCATGACAGAGTTATTTATTTTACATTATTTTAAGTTGTCTATATAACATTACAATATCTCAAAGCTAGAGCATGGTAATGCACTCTACATGGATCTGTCCTTAAAGTTAACTTGGAAACTCCAGTGGTATAGAACACCAAAGCTTGGTTGCTATTGACAGCTAGGCAGACCCATTCTGCAGTTACTCCACCCATTACCAATCAGTTACTGAGTTTCATTCAAAGTAACAGCAGTTACCTACAAAGCCCTTAATAGCCTTGGATCCACATACCTACAGGACCACCTCTCTTGCTGTACTTCACTACAAGAGCTTTGCTCATCTTACCCAAAGCCTTCTGAAGGTGCCACCCTGCCAATAGCTAAAATTGGCAGCTACTAGTCCACATGCATTCTCTGTTGTGGCTCCCATCTTGTGGAACATCTTGCCTGAGGAGGTCAGGAAGACTCCTAAACTTCTATAATTTCACAGAAGGTACAAAAGCAGAAATGTTCAGGAGGACATTTTCATAAAAGGTGGTATAATTGTAGTATGATGGAACAGTTCAGGAAGACAGTTTTTGTAAAGGAATAGGATGGCAGTCTATTGCAATGTTTATTGCATGATCTTGCTTTTACTGCATTGTCTTCTGTGTTTATAGTTTATGGTTCCATCAATGCACTATTGCTGAAAATTGGCAGAGATACCATCTGGGTGCAAGCAGGCCCTGGGAAGAAGACTGGCTATCTACTGCTTTGGAACTTACGTTGTTGGTCCAGATCCACCCTACCGGAACACATCTTGGAACTGGGAATATCAGAGCACCAGCACTTTGTTGTATTATTGTTATGTTTTTATCTTGTTTTAATTGTTTTAATTATGGCTTTGGCCCCAACTGTTAGCCGCCCTAAGCCTTAGGGGAGGGTGGGATATAAATCGAATTATAAATAAATAAATAAATAAAATATTATGCCTTCAACAAGCAGATATCTGGATTTATTTTCCCTGTTGCATGAGAAATTTTTTTTGTTTTACTGCTAGTTGGGGGGATGCCAAAATGCTTTCAAAACATTTTTGTGATGCCTTCACAAATAAAATGTTGTCCGTAGTGGGAAATAACTTCCTCTAGAAAAATTGTTAAGTATTCCTATAACTACCACATGTGCAATAAGGCCTATGTCCTATACATCCTCTCCAACACTACTAGAACAATAAAGCTTATATTAATAATGCAAGATACCATCTACATGATTTTTAAAGACAGACTCCATGAACTTCCAAGAATGTTGATGCAGTTCATGGCAGTTTGTGAAAAGCAGGAAACAGGTTTAAATGGCTCTGCGCCATTTAAACCCCTGCTTTCTGCTCATCATGAAAACCAGATGTTTGGTTTAAATGGCTCAGAGTTATTTAAACCACTGCTTTCTGCTTCCCACAAAAAGCCATGGGGAGCAGAAAGCAGGGGTTTAAAGGGCTAGGAGGCATTTTACCCCCAGCTTTCTGCTCACCAGGGCTTTTGGCAGTGTCATGTGGCAGGTCAGGCAGGCAAGCTAGATCCATCCAGAACCACACAATACCGTCCAGAGTTCCAGCCCAAAAGTCAAGCCAGTCCCAAGAGCCACGCCAGAGAGCCATTGCCAGAGGGACTGTCCAGAGTGCAGTCAGAAGGTCCCAAGGTCACACTTCAAACAGGAGGTTCACAACATCAAAGTCAGAGCCAGTCCAAGGTCACATAGGTGAGGCAGCTTCAGGAGTTGTAGTAGCATAAACTGCTAATGCTTACCTGAGATTCACCTGCTGTATCAGGGCTGGGTGTTGGTGGCTCTGAGTCAGCTGCTGATTGTGAGCCTTGATGAGCCTGCAACTCCTCTTCCAGCTGGCCTTCTGCTGGCTCAAAGCTGGCCACACAAAGTTTCTCTTCTCCTGAGGAGTCTCTGCTGCTGCTGAGCTCTGGCTGGACCATGAGAGTCGGCGAGCAAAAAGCAGAGGTGAAATTGCTCAGAGCCATTTAAACCAAACAGATGAGCAGCAGGGAGCTCCTCACCACTCAGCTGTTTGGTTTAAATGATTCAGAACATTTAAACCCATTTTCTGCTCCTCACCACTTTTCACAGGGAGCAGAAAGCAGGGTTTTAAACTCTAAATGGCTCACAAACCCATACAAACCGATTTGGTTTGTGATGTGAACTGACCTATCAGTTTGTGGTTCGGTTAATAGTTCAGCCATGAGCCACAAACCAAACTGCAAAAATGCCTACCTGTGTGTGTGCCTGATCACCTAGAAATTTTGGACCTTTGAGAAGCTTTGGCTCCTATCCCTCAGTCAGAGTCCCAACAGATGCCTCTTTGCTAGGTTCGAGCTAAGTGGGGAAACCCAGATACATGTGAGGAGTGAGGAGGACACTCATCTGAAAGTGAAGAAGAATCCAATGAGATAGGCTCCAGGAATTCTGCCAACTTATTCTTCACTTTCAAAAATTCTGTCACTTTATAGCAAATTGGGTAAGCCCCTGTAATTTACTTCTGGGATGTTTCATATTAGATGCTACAACGGTAGGTGGTGCACAAACATCTTATCTATTTCACAATGTCCGCTGCTCCGATGCTGCACAGTATTAATTGAGCAAAGGCTGCATGCTAATGCATAGCTGTGCCCCTTGAGTTGCCCTGCACTGCACATACTAGTGAAGACAGCTTATGAAATTAGTAATCTTGCATCAAGAAAGTGTTCAGAGTGGTGGTGGGTTATCTCAGGCCACTATGTTTAGAAGTTCAATATATGTCATTACTTTTCCAATACCTGATATACCACAGCACATTGCAAAACAATGTCTAGATTTATTACTGGAATCTCAAGCATTATAGACCTTCTGAACACAATAGGAGTGTACACTTACATTAGGTATAAGTTCAGTGGCTCATTCTTTTGTGCAAATGTGTTGAAGGAATACAGTTGCTATTAGGACTGGAACGATACTAATCAGAATATAAAGGGTTGTGGAACCACTAGAGGCAGAAGAACAAAAGCCGCCCTGAGCCTGCTTTTGCGGGGAAGGTGAGGGTACAAATTAAATAAATAATAAAATAAATACAAAAGAATAATGTGCCCTGAATACTGCAGTTTTAAGCTCTAGTTTAAGACTAGACTAGTTTAAGACTACAAAATCCTATGTTGCACCCACATGACAGTAAGCCTCACTAAATTTACTGGGATTTAGGACCAGCCTATTTATTGAAACATTTGGAATAATAAAACAAAACAAAAAAAAGATGTCAGTAAAATTATTATTTTAAGTATCATCTTTGCAGTAGCATGTACTACTGTGGATCAGCTCTTGTGTGGCATACAAATATTCTTGTGTTGCTAACAAGGGCTCATTTCTGCCAACACATACATATGTGCAGGTCCTATACTGAGCTACCCTCCAGTGACATCAGAAAAAAAACACACAACTCCTTCAGAACTTCAAAAACTAACAAGTTTTTGTTCTAGCATAAACTTTCGTGTTTTAGAGGGCCATTCGGTCAGATGTTTATGCTAGAATAAAAAGCCTTTTAGTCTTGAATATGGTGCAAGATCCCTGCTTATTTTTGTTGCAAGACACTAATAGGGCCATGCCTCTGGAATTATTACCATGATGACTTCAGAAGGCCATATTATATTCCTGTGAGGTCTCCCTGGGCAACGATGCCCAGCAGGAAGGAAAGAGGGCATTCTTCAGCTTACATCGCCGCTGCACACCAAAAGCCCTCAGCGACAGTTTCCCAACGGGGTTTTTCTCAAGGCGGCCTCCTCGGGAAGAAGGCGCTCGAGAACTTCGTCCCACCTCACCACCAAGGGGGAGGAGGCCGAGGGGGTGGCTCCCTCCGCCTTGGGGACGAAGCCCATTCTCTCCTCCCCTCGCCTTGACGAACAAATGGGATATTCACGAGGAGTCGCCAGAGGAACTCCTTCAGGGACTGCGTCGCCTCTGCGCTGCTTTATAAAAGTGGTCCCTCACCAACTCCCGCGCCGCCGTCGCCCAGGAGCTGCGTCTGCTCGGACCCGGACAAAATAATGAGAACAGCCGCCTCGTGCTCCTTCGTGGCCCTGGGACTTTTGCTGGTCGCAGCAGCTCAGACCTCCAAGAAGCGGCAGCAGCAAAGGCCGAGGTAACCCTCCTCAAGCTAGTCAGCCCCTGTTGCCGTGGGCGGTAGAACAAGAGCCCGCGAACGGCACGGCAGATGCTCTACGGACACCGGGCTGCTTACTGCCCTTCTCTGGCCACGGAGCGCGGCGTCCCAGCTCTCCGCGCCCTCGCTGCCCCCACAGGGCATCGCACTGCTAGGCACTCCCAGCAAAGGGCTTAGCTCCGGCGTGGTGCTGAGGGGCCACTCACAATTTGCTCCCACGAGACTCTTCCGGCTTGTTGAGGTGGACAGAGAGGGAGAGTCTGCTGCCGCGTTGCTCAGTCCCACGCGACGGGGAGTGAAAAAGCACTTCTCTCGCCCAGAGAGTCGGTGCTCTAAACGCATTGGTGTGGGACCACGTCCTCTGCCAATAAAGGGGGTTGCTTTGAGGACGAGCACGAAGCACGGGTTGGGTGCTGCTGAGAAGGTTTGAAGCAACAAAAATTGCCTGAGCATGTGCAGATGCCATAACGGCCCCTAAATATCAGGGTTAGGGTGCAAAGAGTTTCGCGGTCAAACGGTGTTGAGCTCCTGTGTAGCCTTATAAGGGTTTCCAGACCATGCTGCCCAAGGCAGCTATTCGTTCGCCATAGGTCTTCTGTAAACGCTGAGATGTTTGAAAAAGAAACGCATGCCTGTAGCACGCAGTGGATATATAGCAGACAGGACAGCTGTGATTAGCACTCAGCACGTGTTAACATGCACAAGAAGAGGGCTCAGCCCCCCCCCAGCTGTCTGTTTCAAACTACTCCCCCCCCATTTTTACAGATGCAGCCTACGAGAGCTGTTTATCATGGAGGAGAACGGGGCGGGGGGGGGGACTTTTAATCCTTTCCTCGTCTGACTTTTTCTCGTTGGAAAAAGCCAGCACCTAACTGCTTTCATTCGGGCGGGGGAGGAACCATATGGGTACCCCCAACACAAAGCAAGTCAGAGTGGGTTTTTGCAGTGAGAAAACTGCAGGAGGGAAGGGTTAAAGTTCCTTCAGTCTTTCACTCCATAGTGTTCTCTTCTCCTGACCAAACAACCCCGGAGGCTGCATTTGTAGAAGAAAAAAGTTTTAAAACTCAATGCCGGACGTGTAATTGAGTTGACAATTTCAAACAGGATCCTCTCATTGACGGAATCCAAACCTTACAAATAACCTGACTTGAGCTGAGCCTGTGCTGGACCCCTACCCATTGGCAGTGTAGATTAAATAATAGGACTCCAGTCCAGTGGTTTGCATGAGCCACCATTCCATGTCAGTTACAGACTGTATTGCAGTATGCTGCACTTATGGGAGGAAGGGAGAGGTTTCTTCCATACTTCCATAAAGACTTGTACTGACATGGCATAAAGCTAAATCTACATAGGAACATTTCATACAGCTAGTTCAGTTCTTCAGTAATAAAACCAAGTTAATTTATTACTAAAGCACTGAACTAATTATAGAAAATATCCCCCTGCAGACTCAACTTTAATTATATAAAAGGGATTATCTGACCTACTCTATTGCTTTTATGGGGAGGGAGTTGCTCTGTACACAACCACTGAAGTGGTGATGTACCACTCCTCCTAATATTCTGCTGAGTCCTGCTGCTCAAGTTGATGCAACAGTTTATCCATTTAGGATTGAATCTACACAGAACTTTTTTCCGGGAATGCTCAGTGCCAAGCACATGATAAGTAATACCAGAATTTTCTCCTGGACCACATTATACCTACTTTTTGTAGATCTTCCTTCCATGGTTCCTCTTTAAACAATGAGCTGGGAGGTCAGGAACACTCAAGTTCAGAAGTGCTGTTAGGGAACCTCAGAGTTAAATTTATAAAAGTGAACACAGGGTGGCAATGGATTCCTCTGTAGTTTAGTGACACGTCAGGAAGACAGAATATGGAGATGTTGAGATTATTGTTGTTGTTGTTGTTGTTCAGTCACACAGTCGAGTCCGACTCTTCGTGACCCCATGGACCAGATTACGCCAGGCCCTCCTGTCTTCCGCTGTCCGCTGAAGTTTGCTCAGTTTCACATTCGTTGCATCAATGACACTGTCTAACCATCTCATCCTTTGCCATCCCCATCTTCTTTGACCTTCAATCTTTCCCAGCATCAGGGTCTTCTCCAGTGAATGTTCCCTTCTCATTTGGTGGCCAAAGTATTTGAGCTTCCGCTTCAGGATCTGGCCTTCCAGGGAACAATCAGGGTTGATTTCTTTTAGGATTGATTGATTTGATTTCCTTGCAGTCCAAGGGACTCTCAAGAGTCTTCTCCAGCACCATAGTTCAAAACAATCTATTCTTCGGCGCTCGGCCTTCCTTATAGTCCAACTCTCGCAGCCATACATTACTACGGGGAATACCATTGCTTTGACCATGCGGACTTTTGTTGGCAAGGTGATGTCTCTGCTTTTTATCATGCTGTTAAGGTTTGCCATCGCTTTCCTCCCAAGGAGCAGGCATCTTTTAATTTCATGACTGCAGTCACCATCTGCAGTGATCTGGGATCCTAGGAATGTGAAGTCTGTCACTACTTCTACGACTTCCCCTTCTATTTGCCAAGGAGTGATGGGGCCAGATGCCATGATCTTAGTTTTTTTGATGTTGAGCTTCAGGCTCACTTTTGCGCTCTCCTCTTTCACCCTGAGCAAGAGGCTCTTCAGGTCCTCTTCACTTTCTGCCATCAGAGTGGTATCGTCTGCATATCTGAGGTTATTGATCTGGATTAATATTTGTCAGAGATGCTTTAGGCTGGTCCTGCATTGGGCAGGGCGTTGGACTAGATGATCTGTATGGCCCCTTCCAACTCTATGATTCAACTGCTGATAGCTAAGTAAAATAAATCTAGTCAGGATGAGTCATGATATGCAACTCTAAGTAGAAAAGTATAGGTATAGAAGAACTAATTAACATCTGTCAAGGGTGGAATGAGATATTAACACAGAGTAAGAAATGTCGAGTCCCTGTTAAGACCTGACAGAGAAAGCGCGCTAAACGTCTTGATGAATGTTAATTAAGCAATTTCCCTTTGTATTCTTCCTTTGAAGTTCTTTTTAGAAGAATAGTGACTAAGATCAGAAGCAGAATGCCCTCAGAGAGTAAAAGGCTGACCATATGAGACTGAAATCAGCATGCTGTGTATCTTTTAGCATTAGTCAATAATTTTCCATATCTCTGTCATCTCCTGTTCTGAGTAAGATGGGGATGAATCACTGATGAGTGTTGTCCAGTGGTCATGCCATGGCTACTCCACCCACCTATATGAAACTTGGTTTCTCCCCCCCCCCGCCTTTTCTGCCTCCACCCACCTATGTGGAACTTGGTTTCTTTCTTTTCCCCCTCTTTTCTGTCTCAGAACTTGGGGCACAGTTGCCTTTCTGATAATTTCTCTTAGTCACCATTAGTTGTTCCAGGTATCAAAGAATATTTATTTTACTTCACTTATAAACCACCTTTCTCTGCAATAGGAACTCAAAGCAGCTTACATCATTCTCCTTTCCTCCATTATATCCTCACAACAACCCTGTGAGGTAGATCAGGCTATAACTGTATGACAGGCTCAAGCTTACCCAGGGAGCTTTCAGGGCAGAATGGGCATTCAGACCTGGAGCCTAGTAGGACACTAACCAATACAGCACACCCTCTTGTTTCTCATGATTGCTACAGGTGCTTTCCATTCTCATCCCTTAAATACATTGAATATTATATTTATCATGTGTATTTTCTTTGCACGTCTTTCTGGGTTGTGAATTCCTGTTTTGAAAGTTCCTCATTGTACACAAACTGACTTTGACAGCTTTCTATAAACCTCCAGAGTCTGTTTCACAGCATTCAGTTAAGCTTCTTTAAACAGCTGCGTATTATTTGTACTTTTTTCACCATCACTTTCTTTGGTTTGCATAGTTTCCTGACAGCCTCCATGTGACCTTTAGCCTCCCCCTTATTAATCTATTGCCATTAGTATTATGTGGCATTTAAAACTGTTCTTTCAAATGAAAACTCCATGCAGCCCTGTCAAAAAAAGCAGTATCCCACAGTGCTGCTGTGCTTGTGGCTTTGCTTCCAACATAATGTGTAAGAGCAGGATAATGATGGGGAAACAGTGTGACAGCAGAAGGCACAATATCCACCTGGAGGAGGAGAAGGAGATGATTGGATTTATACCCCACCCTTCACTACCCAAAGGAGTCTCAAAGTGGCTTACAATCTCCTTTCCCTTCCCCTCCCCACAACAGACACCCTGTGAGGTAATTGGGGCTGAGAGAGATCTTTTGAGGACTGCCCTTGAGAGAACAGCTCTGAAAGAACTTGTAGCTGACCCAGGGTCACACCAGCAGATGCATGTGGAGGAGTGGGGAATCAAACCTGGTTCTCCCAGATTAGAATCCACGTCCTAACCACTACACCAAACTCGCTCAGCAAGAAAGGTGGACTATAAATAAAGAGAATTAAATAAATATAGGCATCAAAGGGAGATGTTATAATTTCTCCTTCTGCTTTCCTTTCCCCCACCCCTAAAATGTGAATAGTAGTCTCAGTCTACTGCAAAGATTTCTTAGGTAATACATGTATGTAATGTACTTTGAACTAGATTTGGCACAGCAGTAAATTTTCTGGTGAAATAAACAAATACTCTTACTAGTATCTTCTTGGCTTGTGCTTCCAAGCAACCATAAGAAATAGCTTTACTTGTGGGACAGGCCTGGCTGATCAATTTTGAATTTATGCATTACAGTTGTCAGTTATTTTAAGGTGTTTATATTGTATTACATTTTAAATAACTACAGAGAATTTAATTGCTTTTCTCAAATGCCTTGTACATTTTATCAGTGGCATTTCAAATGGCAGCTATTCTCTGCAGCCTTTATAGTACTATTTCAGAAGTAAGTAAAGCCCCTTTTTTCCCCCTCCAGGTCTTTTAAATGTGGTGGTGCTCTAACTGGATTATCAGGGTTTATTGGCAGTGAAGGATACCCAGGAGTCTACCCTCCAAACAGCAAATGTACTTGGAAAATCACAGTAAGAACTTCTGATGTCACAAAATATATTGAAAAGAATGGCATGCAGTGTTGCTCTATTACTGGAACTTTGTATTGGGTGAAGGATGCCTGTGATGATATATCGGGAGTATTACAGTAATTCATCAGGATGGACTACTTTTAAGATTGCATTAAATGCAGTGATGAAAAGTACAGCATCCAGTCTTATTCAGATAAATCAGTAGTGAAAATTCCATAACTTCAGTTGTGGAAGGGTTATTTAACAGTGAACTTTTATGTCTAATAAGAGCTTGTCTGTTGACTCCAAGAAAGTCGGGCCTCTTGCTGTAAATCAGTCTATTTTTGGAGTGTAGGCTTTAATGCTAGAGTGTGTGTGGACTGCAAGGATAAGGAACACTGAATGAGTTCATCCTGTCTCCTCCCATAAACGAGCCCAAATAAGACATGCCCATAGTTTATACAAGGGCACTAGGCACCTTTTTATTATGCATTTGTAACTGAAGGCAGTAGGCACTTTAGAAAGGAACATGCAGGCTGCTTCACATGTTATAAGGGCTCTTTTTGTAGCAGGAACTCCTTTGCATATTAGACAACACACCCCTAATGTAGCCAATCCTCCAAGAGCTTACAGAGCTCTTCTTACAGGGGCTACTGTAAGCTCTTGGAGGATTGGCTACATTAGGGGTGTGTCGCCTAATATGCAAAGGAGTTCCTGCTACAAAAAGAGCCCTGGACACATTTGGGGGTACTATATGGAGGTGGGACATACATGTTTTCCATTGTGTACACACATTAAACTAGATATATAGGCTTCTTCCTTTTAAGCCATGTTTTTAATTGAAAATTTTCAAGTAAACAGTACAATCTAGCACATATAACATCAGCACATGATGCCAGGTTCCAAGCCTCCCTCTCCCCCGCAACCCCCCCCCCACAGTCAAAAAGTCCAATGTAATTATTTTCTGTGGATGTATACTGAATTAAATAAGATCTAATAGGCCCCTCCAAATAAATTGTTAACAAAAGGCACACTTCCAAAAAAATGTTCTTCTTGTTAAACTGTCCAGGCATTTTTAAATGTCAACTTGTGCATGATAAGAACTTCCCAAACTTTTAAGAGCCACTGCTTCCGTGTGGCTGTCCTAGAATTTTTCCATAGTTGAGCTGTGGAAGTTTTGGCTGCAACAAATGAAACGGCTACTCATTCTGTGCTTATGGATTGGTTTGATTATCAGAGGACCAGGATGATAAGGCAGGACGGAGATCAGTGTGACAGTTCATTTTTTTATTACATGTTCTTCAAAAACAATGAATTATATCATTTATTTATTTAATTCATTTGTACCTCGGCCTTCTCCCCAGTGGGGATGCAAAGGAGCTTACATCATTCTCCTCTTCTCCATTTTATCCTCACAACAGACCTGTGAGGTAGGTTAGGCTGAGAGACTGTGACCGGCCTCAGGGGGTTTGAGTGAGTATCCTAGATATGAATCTGATGCTCTTAACCACTTCACCACACTGGCTCTCACACTTACACTGTGCGGTACAAAGTCCAAAGTCACCCACATCTGTCCATGAGCATCTGTCTTAGTTGCCCCCTCTATGTCTTTGGATCCCAGCAATAGTTTGAGGTTTCCATATTGGCCTCAGAGGAATACAGACAGTTTGCAAAACCCGAGCAAGGCTGTCAATGACCATTTTGCAAGAACTGAGAACTGAGGCTACCAGTGGTAGGATGTTTTGCAGGTCATTAATTCCTAGGGTTGCCCTAAATCGGAAGTGACTTGATAGCACATAGCACGCACGCACAAACACACACACATTTGCAGAAATCTTCTGGGACTGGTTTGCTAATTAAGCCCAGTGTAAAGCAGTATCTCTTCAAGAGGTTCAGTCTTTCATTTCTTTCAGTATAGAAGTCAGTCATTCTGTTTCTCTAACTATAGAAGCTGGTCATTCTATAAAATTCAATGCTTTATATTACAGCCTTGACACAATCCAAGAGCCTGTGGTGCTACCACAGCTGTTACCGATTGTCTCTCGTATAGCAAAACAGAAAGCGCCACATGCCAGTGGTTTTAACATAATCTCCTTCTTGGCAGTCCTCAGTGATTTAGGTTGAGTAATCTAAGAACCCTCAGTACATACAAGTGTATAAGAATATGATATAAAAATAGTACTCAGAACTGTCACAGACTTTAACTGGATAACTTAATATGTTCAGTAGCTGAATTCCATTAAAAGAGTTGTGAAAGCAGATTTTTTTTGGGAAATCCCGTTGCATGAACACATCTTAATTCTTTTTTCTGTCTGTGTTGTATTTAATCTGTCGCTTGAAAGCTGCCTTGAAGATTATTTGATCAAAAGGTGGAGTATGAATTGCTACAGTAAAATATACAAAATTGTGTTGGATCTTGCTTAACTGAGTTAGGGGGATCTTTCTCACTCAACTGTAGCCAGAGGTCATGGAACTGATAAAGGTGGTTGTGTTATCATCTGGGAGGACACAGAGCATTGTGTGGGAGAGGTTGGAAGATGAGTGAGCAGGAGCGCTCCCGGTCTTCCTAGCATTCCTTTGTTTTCAACCATATAAGATCATCAAACTGCTTCAAAACTACCTTTGTCAGTGAGGTCAGTGGGTTGCCCAACCTTTTTCTCTAATCATAATGAAGTCACAATGAATGCAACCTCACAATGCTCCATGTTCTCCTCAGTGAAGACATTTATTGTATTTATTTATTTAACACATTTTGTGCCATCTTTCCACCTGATCAGGGTCCCACAGCTAAAAACAACATTTAAAATGATAAAATAATTCAAAAAGCCCCACAAACAATACCAGAACCAGGGAGGAGGTTCAATAATCGTTACTGGGGATATGCCAAACAAAACAAAAAAGTCTTCATCTACTGGCGGAAGCTACAGATTGAAGGAGACAGCAAGCCAGCAGCTTAAGATGGGTGCTGCATGTGCCTGACAACTTCTGTGAGTCTGGAACTGCTCAGCAGATCTGGGCTCTGAGACTTCATCCCAGTGGTCCATGACTCAGTGCTTCCTGGGTTCTCTAAAGGTTCTCCATGTGTCTGGCTTCTGGGAGTCTGCTTGCCAACGAACTGTTTCAAATGCCTGTGTAGCATTCCAGTGACACCATTGGAATGGTAGTTCAAGGGAATGGTGACTCTTTTAATTCTGATGTCCATTCTGATGTTTAGATTATGTTACTCCTAAATACACTTACTGAGAAGCCAATTTGGTTGAGTACAGTGGAGAATACACTTACCGAGAAGCCAGTTTGGTTGAGTACAGCGGGACTGACTAAACCTGTACAAAACATATCTTCAGACTTCGTGTATCTATGGGACCAATCCTGAGCTGGTCTCACTCAGAAGTCCCATTTTATTCAATGGAGCGTACTCCCAGGGAGGGGAGGGTTCTAGGTAGGCAATGGTCCCTGTAAGCTGTGGAGTCTTGGGAGCAAAAATTCTACTTTGTGAGCTACTGACATTAAAGTTGTGAGTGAGCAATTTGACTGCTTCATACATTAGTTTGCTTTGGACTGGAACCATCCTTCCTGAGCTAAGACAAAAATGTGTGAGCCGGAGGCTAAAAAACTGTGAGCTAGCTCACACTAAATCAGCTAAGAGGGAATACTGGTTCTAGGTTGTCTTTATGACAGTCACATCTAAGACTATAGTCAAATGCAAATGCCACAGAGGATTGTGAACCTCAGCTGCAGCTTTCCCCAGTGAACAAAGCATTGGGAGGATCTCATGAAATTACAGGACAGACACCACTAAATAATTAAATTCAGCAGCAAAGCTTCCCAATGATAATAAATGGAATCTATTACAATTTAATTAATCATAACTACTACATTATGATTAGTTATAGTTAACACAATTGTTAATTACAGGAATATGGCTTATATTCACAGTATTATTATATAACCATGGTGCTCAATGTTGATCTAGATGCAAGCTGAACACCTGCTGGATTGTGACCTAATAATGGAATGCTTCCTTGCTGTTATCAAGTTTTCAACATTTATATCCTGCCTCTCGACTCGATAGGCTCACAAAGTAATGATTAGTACAAACAAAAACAAATTTTAAATCACCATGAACCCTTAGCATACTATTATTGTAAGAATTAACCTATTGTATAGACTTTTGTTATTTAAAGTAATGTTATTAGTCTGGCATTGACAAGTCTTCACTGGCTCTAGGAGCTGATCCAAAAAATTAAGGACCAGACTCATTTTTCAGCCTTCAGGGTTTTGTACTCTAATGATCAGATTTTCAGATTATTGCTACCACAAAACCTAATTCTGAACTCTTCATAGTTTCTTGTGGTTTTAGTCAAGCTATGACAAAAAGTGTTGTAGTATATAAATAAATAAGTTTTCTACAAATAAATGATAGTGGTATAGTATTGCTGTGGATTGCTGTTCTGCTACGAGTATATAAATAAACAAAGGAGTGTGTGCTGAGAGCCCAGGCTAGCCTGCTCTTGTTGGATCTTGGAAGCTAAGCAGGGTTGGCCTTGGCCAGTCCTTGGATGGGAAGATCACCAAGGAGTACCAGGGTTGCAGTGGAGAGACAGGCAATGGCAGACCACTTCTGAACATATCTTGCCTTGAAACTCCCTCCAGCGTTCACAATAGCACAACAAAAAACTAACTCTAATCTAACTCTCCCTTCTCCCACTTTTGCATAACTTCATTATTGCTTTTAAAACCATTTAACTGAATATTGGAGCAATTGGGTAAGGAATTTATCTACTACCACTAAATCATGTAAGGATAACATATAAATAAGCAATGATAAGAACTTCACATTCATGCGTTTTTATGTCATACAACAAAACAAAACTCCTTGGGATCTCCAGACAAAGTAGATAATTTTTTTCTAGGGTTGGGAAAATAACCTTCCAAATACATAATAGTAAAGTTTTCATATATTGTAGGATCGTACATATTGTTGGATCATCTGTTGATCTTTGTGCACACCCCACAGACTGGATTCAAGTAGAAAAAGCATGAGGTAGATGTTTTCTTAATAACAGTGCACATATTTACACATAATCAACTACTCAGAATTTAATTCTAGTCAAAGCTTAAGAAATTATATTACAGACACTTGGCTAGATAAAACACTGCATGACAGCTATGGCCATATCACATACATATGAGATGTACACATTTCCTTCCAAGTTTCCCTCCAGATTAAGCCAATCTAATTTGTCTTGTTCAGATAATAAAGAGGTACCAGTGTGTTTACTGTCCACCATTTTCCTGCCTTAAGTTTCACCAGATGTATAAAAATTTCCATGCATATGTAGCTTGCTGTTGCTACAGTTTTCTGTTCCTTTTGTTCAAGTGGAAACCACTACCCCTTGGTCAGGTAATTATTTTCAGCATCCACAATTGCATCTACAGTCTTTTTACCTAACAGAGAGGGTTCAGATGGCTAGTTTGCATGATCAGGGCTTTTGGTTTATTCGAGCAGGCTTTGTTTAATGACAATTAATGACAATTTAATGACAATTAGTTATCTGTCTCCTCTTCTAGATAAGAACTAGCATGCTAACAAGTGTATATCTTTTCATTAGCTAAAAGAAAAAGTTCATGCAATTCTGTGCATTGTTGTATGGTGCCAGTTTGGTGTAGTGGTTAAGTGTGCGGACTCTAATCTGGGAGAACCGGGTTTGATTCCCCACTCCTCCACTTGCAGCTGCTGATGTGACCTTGGGTCAGTCAGAAGCTCTGGCACAGCTGTCCTTGAAAAAGAGCAGTTGCTGTCAGAGCTCTCTCAGCCCCACCTGCCTCACAGGGTGTCTGTTGTGGGGAGGGGAAGGGAAAGGAGTTTGTAAGCCGCTCTGAGACTCCCTTGGGTAGTGAAGGGCGGGGTATAAATCCAATCTCTTCTTCTTCTTCTTCTTCTTCTTCTTCTATGGAGAAATGGCTGGATAAAAGTGCATAAATGTTTATCTGCTTGGTGTACCAAAATGTGTCAGTGAGAAGAACTGAAAATGCTGCAAGTGCAAACTGCTCATACAGTGTTTTTGAAATTGATTATAGACATTCCTAGATATCACAATGTCTTGCCTAATTTGAACCCCCCTCTCATCATCCTTAAGGGTTAAGTGCCTCCACAATCAATTGGAGTTAAGGGTGCTACGAACTGAATAGCCTCCAGCATGTCCAAAATGTATGCTATATTTGTTTACGTTTTTCAGAACAATTTTAAATTGCTCTGAGAAGTGACAAGGGCTGACAGAGAAAGATGTCTTTTTATTTTATCCGAAAATAGATGAGAATAGAAAAATAGTTTTCCTACTGAGACAAAAAAAATGAGAAAATGTTTATGATTTAAACACTAAAATAAATTCTTGCAGACATGTATCCTTGACATTTATGAAATCACAGTAACAGCTGTGCATGAAAACTCCATTCAGAACAAGTGCTGAGATCTGGCTTTTTGAAAAATATTTCAGCCACTGGAAGTCTTTAGCGAAACAGTTATTTTAAAACAAGTAGACAATATGGAACAGTGAACAGAGTGGTACTGGAAATGGGGCGTTCCCACTTCTATTTCTAGTTTTGCCGTAAGTTTGGCAAATCAGATCTGTGAACTTCCATTTCCTTCTGCCCGATAGAATTCATTACACAGAAAAGTTTGGTAATGCTCAAAGACAGATTATCTCTGCTTGGGGATGCATGCTATGTCTGAGTTCAAAACACGAAAGAGATTTGGATCAGCTTCTGCATATCCAGTTAATTATTCATCCCTTTTTCCAATGCTCACCTCTTTCCTTTGCAGTAGTAACTATCGCAGTTGTTAGGTGTTCCGTTAAAATCTCAGCTGTGGAAACTATACAGGTATGGTTAAAGACTTAAATCAAACAATGATTTGGCTTTATGTGAATGAGGTCTAAGCTCACTAAACTCCTGGCCCCTTTCTCCTTATTCTTCCATTCTGTTCACCTCCCCTTGCATGCTCAGAGTCAGTGATTTCTACTGCAGAGTAAATCATAGTTAGCCATTTACACTTTGCCTGTAAACCGCGATTACAGTCCATATTTGAAGCTGGTTTGCAATCTTGGTTTGGATGGAAAGCAAAATCATAGTCTGTCAGTGCAGATGTAAGAGTAAATGATATGGTTGGTGTTAATGCAGAAGCACTAATTGACTCTGACCATGTGGCCAGGGAGGTGGGGATGCCCAAGCATAGAGGCACCAAACTACTATTTGGCCTTAGAGGCTGAGCCATGCCATGGCATCATAGCATCATGCATACCTTTCCCTTGAAACTGGCTTTTCTTTCAAAACATTTCTATTTGTCTTGTCAATCAAGGTTCATAAATTAAAGAAAAGAAAAACAACAACAATGACACAGGATCTGTTTTAAAACTGGGATTTTTAATGTGTTCTCATAATACGTTGGCAACAGTGCATTATGTTTTATAGTTTTTTGCTGTACTGTAGTATGGATTTAAATATGATTTTATTATGTATATGTATATCTTTTATACTGATGTGCACTACCTTGAGCCATGTTCCACAGGGAAGGGCAGCTTTACAAATCAAAATAAATAAATACCCTTTTATATTTCTGTTCCTTGAGTGGGCATTTCTGTCCCTGTTTCTAGAACCAATGACCAACCACTGCTGAAGAAGAAAGGGGATACCCACAGAGAATCCTGTGATCCCTCAACTAGATCTCACATGAATGGCACTGTCATTCATAAAATCCTCACCATTTTGTTTAAGGCCATTCCAGAGACTTGGTTGAGCCAAAGGCAGAGACTGAGGCCATATGAAGGATATTCAGCATCAGTTTTGGAGGAGAGTGAAATATTCAGAAGAAATCTCCTTATTAGGGAGGGAAGGAGGGTACCACCTACCATGGAGGCAGAAGATGTGCTTCCAAGAGTAGCAATGAAAAGCAGAGTCACTTTGTTCAAAGTCCCAGCTAAAGTTGAGATTACACCTTGGAAACATGGGGAATCATCATTAGAGTAAGTGAACAAACATATTCCTAAATGCATGGGAAGCATAAAAGTGCCATAAGAAGAAAACAAATCTGAATTAGCCCCCAGTCATTTATCTGGAGTTAGGTGAATTTGTGGGCTATAGAAAAACCACCAACCCTCAGCTGTTTGTGTGCAGTACCCTTAACAGGGAGCAAGAAAATCAGTCAGACAGAGGAGTTATGTCTGCACAATATTTAGGAAATTAGGGCAGCTATGATACAGCAAATAACTCTCTTTTTCTTGGAAAGGGGAAAATTAGCTCACTTTCTCCCTTGAGAAGGGGTGGGAGAAAGGGTGAGAAAGAGGAACTGCTGATTTATAATCTTGCTTTCTCTTTTCTGTTAGTTCATGGGTATCACAGCTCTCTATTGAGGCCAAGCCAAAGATTTTGTACAGCCCAGAATAAAATTAATATGACTTTTTTCATTTTTCTTATCAAGATGCAACAGAGAGAAACCATTAGATCATATAGTCATAGTTATATCGTTTTAATTTATCCAAAACCAGCTCCTAATAGGAAAGTAAGGATTCCAAGTACTGCATGTACCACACATGAAGGGGCCTTTCTGGCTTCCCTTTCCACTGAAGTTTATCTTGCTCTCCAAAAAGCTGCTCCTACAGTTTGAGACCATTAAGATCAGTACTTAATGCAGCATGCCGGGGAGGGGGAGAGGGTGGGGTGCAGCCAGAACAAAAAATACATAACCTTCCCATGCATGGGTTGAAATGTTTCATGCTTGCAGATTGAGCTCTTTTTGGATCTGATTGTATTTACATGCTACTTTTTAACTTCACTTTTCCCAAACAACATACAGATAAGCGATTACATAAACCAAATGAAACATATTAAAATACCCTCGCAAAAATCATTTCCCAGTTTGGCAAGTGTTAAATACTGATCAGCTCTGGTTTATTAAGCGATTTCAGCAGAACACAAGACAAAACTAGCAGGGCTGAAGCCCTGAAGCCCTGCTTATATGCATGCAAAACACCACACCCAACACACACACACTCCCAGTGATAGGCTATTTACATGACACTGCTTATCTATAGGTTAGTTCCTGGATTCAGGTGAGCTATTGTTCTAGCGAAGCAAGCTCAGCCCATTCTAGGTGCAGCAAGAGGAAAAGTTTAGGCTCAATACATAACACCCCTCCCCCCTAAGTTCAAAAACTTCTTAACAGAAAGAGAGCCAGTTTGGTGTAGTGGTTAAGTGTGCAGACTCTAATCTGGGAGAATTGGGTTTGGTTCCCCACTCCTCCACTTGCACCTGCTGATGTCACAAGCTCTGGCACAGCTGTTCCTGAAAGAGCACTTTGTGTTAGAGTTCTCTCAGACCCACCTACCTCACAGGGTATCTGTTGTGGGGAGGGGAAGTTTGTAAGCCATTCTGAGACACCAAGTGAAGGGTGGGGTATAAATCCAATCTCTCTTCTTCTTAACAAAGTCTCTTAAATAAGCTGGTTTGCGTCATTCCCAGGTTGAACGTCACAGTTCTAGCAGAGGGGTCATGGCCTCGGGACTTGGGCCCGATGTTGCTCATGGTGCTGGCAGCCGGTAACGGCATTGGCATGACATCAGGGCAGTCTGTGGCCGCTTGCTCCAGTGCTTCGCCCACTTATTTGTCTGGCTGTTTGCTGGCTACTGGGAGCTCCCTCACAGGCTCTGGCTCCTGTGGCTGTGGCAGCTCCACATTGCAATTTTCCAAGACTGCTGACGGCAAACCTGGCTCGGCTGGGAGGAGACGGCGGCAGAGCTGGTCTGTGTGCCTCCTAAGTACCTGGCTGTCTTTGGTAGAGACCTCGTAGGACAGGCCCCCTGTAATTCTGATAACCTTGGTGGGAATCCAGGCAGGACAGCTGAAGAATTTCTGCATGTAGATGGGGTCGCCGGGAAAGAATCCTCAGGCCACCTCTTTGCTTTCCATAGACAAGCAGTGCTCCGGGGCTTGGTCTGGGTGCAGCCTGTCCAGTCAGGTAGTTAGGCGCCTGCCCATGAGGAGTTCCATGGGGCTGCGGCTGGTGGAGGTGCTCGGGGTCACCCGATGGCCAAAAAGGAAAGCTGCGAGCCTACGGTCCCAGTCTCCATGGACAATCTGTCGGAGGGACTCCTTTGTGATTCGCACTATCCTCTCTGCTTGCTTGTTGGTGGCTGGGTGAAAGGGAGTGGAGTGGATGTGCCAGATGAGGTAGCGGCCCATAAATTTTTGAAACTCCTCCGATGTGAAGGCTGTTCTGTTGTCTGTCATGATGATGTTGGGTAGGCTGTGCATGCTGAAAATCCATTGGTGGGCCCAGATTGCTGCCTTGGAGGAGGTGGAGGCAACCGGCACCACCTCCAACCATTTGGTGTATGTGTCCACCAAAATGAAGATTTGCCCTTGGAAAGGGCCAGCAAAGTCCAGGTGTAGCCAGGACCATGGTTTGTGGGTGGGTTCCCACTGCTGCACTGGTGCCCTGGGAGGCTCCAGCCGGGTTTCTTGACTGGCCTGGCAGCACTTGACACAGGCCTCTATTTCACCGTCCATGCCTGGCCACCACATGTAGCTGCGGACCAGCGCTTTCATCAGCACGATTCCGGGATGCATCTCATGCAGGGCTGATAGCACTTCTTGGCACAAAAGGGCAGGCACCACCACCCGGCTCCCTCACAGCAGGCAACCCTTGTGGGCTGATAACTCATCCTGGTGGGAGGAGAATGCTGCAAATTCTGGGTTCACCCAGCTGGTGGGCCAGCCTCTCCCCACCCAGTCCAAAGCACATGAGAGGACATGGTCCTTTGCTGTGTGGCGGGACATGTCAGTTACCTGGAGAGGGTGGTTGGGAAGTTCCTCCATGAGCAGGATTTGGTGCACAGGAGCAGGGTCGGGATCACAGGAGGGAAGCAGCAGGCAGCTGAGAGTGTCGGCATGTCCCATCGCCTTCCCTGGGAGGTGGAGGAGAGAGTACTGGTATCCTGCCAGGAAGATTGACCATCTCAGCACTCAGGGTGAGAGCATCGGGGGGGGTCTGGCAATCCTGAGCCAGCAGGCCCAGCAGGGGCTTGTGGTCAGTCACGATGGTGAACGGCCACCCGTAGAGGTAGTTGTGGAATTTTTTAACTCCCGCCATGATAGCCAGCGCCTCCTTGTCTATTTGTGCATAGTTGTGCTTGGCTGAAGACAAGGTGTGGGAGTAGTACACCACGGGGACCTCCCAGCTGTCTGGTAGCTGATGTCCAAGGCCAGCTCCTACCCTGTATGGGGAAGCATCACAGGCGGGGACAACAGGCATCACTTCATCAAAGTGGCCAGGATGGCGTTGGAGGTGAGCAGGTCTTTGACAGCCCGGAACACGGCAGCTTGTTTCTGGTCCCAGACCCAGGAGGCCTTATTGTCGAGGAGGTGGTGAAGTGGTTCTGCGATTTCAGCTTTGTGGGGTAGAAAGGAATGGTAGAAGTTCAAAAGCCCCAAGAAGGCCTGGAGTTTTGGCTTGGAGGTTGGTGCAGGGGCGTCAACGATGGCGTGTACCTTGTCTGGGGCCAGATGGATGCCCTCTGCATCAACGGAGAAGCCCAGGAACTTGACCTGCTGAACCCCCAGGAGGCATTTCTCTCACTTCACCTTGAGGCCGGCCACTTGGAACCACTGCAGGACAGTGAACAGCCTTCTGGCGAAATCCTCATACATGGGGGCAGCGATTAAAACGTCGTTGAAGAAGGGCTGTACCTCGGGAATTCCTTTGAGGAGAGAGTCCATTAGGTTCTGAAAAATTCCCGGGGCTACACTGACTCCGAACTGCAGTCTCCACACCCAGAGCATGCCTCTGTGAGTTACTATCATCTGGGCTTCCGCAATCGCATCATCTGTGGGAAGCTGCTGGTAGGCCTGAGCTAAGTCCAACTTTCCAAAGATCTTGGCACCCACTAGAGAGGTTAGGACACAGCTGACCACTGGAACCTGTAGGAGTGGTCCTGCAATGCCTTGTTTACTGTACATTTGTAATCCGTGCAGATGTGGACTTTACTGGAGTCACTGTTGGGGTTTCCCAGAGGGCATGTGGAACTGCTCTAAGCCCCCTTGGGCCACTAGCTGATCAAGCTCCACGTCTATTTTGGGCTTTAGCATGAATGGGACACGCCTTGCCTTCAGCCATATGGGCCATACCTCCGGGTTGAGCTGTAGTGAGACAGGGGTCCGGTGTAGTGACCAAGTGTCCCATCAAAGACCACCGGAAACTCATCACACACCCACTGAAAGTCTTTCATGGCTACGTGGTGCACCCCAGTCACTTGAAACCCCAGGGGCGCAAACCAGGAGAGTCTTAGGAGACTTGTGGACCAGCAAGTCAAAATTCCAGTACTGTACTCAGAACTTGCCCTCCCCTATTATGGATACTTCATTCATTTGGAAGTCCTGCAGGGTGAAACCCACAGGCCTCAGGTGAGGGCCCCCCATAGGACAGAGTCTTTTAAAAGTGTCCTCTGAAATTATGGAGATGGAGGTCCCTGTGTTGAGCTCCATTGTACAGTGGCTTCAATTAGGACAGTCACTAATTTTATTGGGAGTGTCCCGGGGCAAGTTCAGTACCTGCTGTTGCTGGACTGAGGTCGTATGCAGTTCCACGGTGTGTGTGGATGCCAGGGTTGCTGTAGTTCATCTCCGATTTCCCTTGGCGCGGCAGGCTCTGGTGATGTGGCCAGCCTTCCCACAAAGTCCTGCATGTGGCGGCCTGGAACTGGCAGGATCTTCACTCGTGGGACTCCCTGCAGCTAGCACATGTTGTCGATGTGGCAGTGTCGACGGCGTGTGGTGGTGCAGACTGGCAAGCATTGCAATGTGTGGGACACTGGAGTTGCAGTACCTCTCCTTCTTCCTCCTCGGATGTGACCACGTGGTGAGCCGTGGTGGTAGGTCTCTGTGAAGATGGCAGGCTTTTCACTTGCCGGACCTCTGCAGTGAACTGCTCAGCGGCCCTTGAAGCTGGGATTGCCCTTGGCGAGGAGCTTTCTTTGGATCTGCTCAGGTCACAGACCAGCCGGTCATGAAGTGCATCCTTGAGGTCATGGAAGCTGCAGTGCTGGGCAATCCATCAGAGAGCTGTAACGAAGGCTGTGATGGAGTCGTTTGCAGCCTGGTTCCTTGTGGTGAAAGTGATGTGGGTGGTGATGATGGATGGCTTTGGAGAGAAGTGTTCCTTTAGTTGGTCCAAAATCATTTTATACTCGATGTCTTTAAGCTCCGCAGGAGCGATAAGCGAGTGGGTGACCTCAAAGGTTGAGTGGCCGCAGACTCGGCAGAAGGTGGCGTGCTTCTTTGCTGCTGCCTTGATCCTGGAGGACTTGAGGAAGAACTTGAACTGGGAGAGGTAAGACTCCCAGTCTTCCATGGTGGCGTCAAATGTGTCGAATGGAGCGGCAGCCATGGTCCTGGGAGGGATATGATGCATGTGGCACTGGATCTTGGTGCACGGTGTGGTGCTGGTGGGCGCTGGGCTGGCTCAAGAGAATCTCACCTTCATTGCCAATGTTAAATACTGGGTTCCTGACGCATTGCAGTGATCCGCTCTGGTTTATTAAGTGATTTCAGCAGAACACAAGACGAAACTAGCAGGGCTGGAGCCCTGCTTATATGCATGCAAAACACCACACCCAACACACACACACTTTCACTGATAGGCTATTTACATTATACTGCTTATCTATAGGTTAGTTCCTGGATCCAGGTGAGCTATTGTTCTAGAGAAGCAAGCTTAGCCTGTTCTAGGTGCAGCAAGAGGACAGGCTTAGGCTCAATGCATAACATAATGGATAATTTTGATTAACTCACACTATCCTACCTTATGGGATTGTATGGATAAAATGGGTGGAGGGAGAGGTGGATCCATTTATATCACTTAGAGCTCCTTGGAGGAAGGGTAATGTTTAAATTAAATTAAATTAATATTAAAACTGGGGTACTGCAAGGATAAAATGCCATGACTTTATGTGAAATTTCTGTATTATATTTATAGATTGGAAAGTAACAATTTGCAAGATCTTTCTAAACAGATTGTGTAGTTTTCTTAAGACAATGTTTCATTTAGTAATTTTTCAGTTGCAGCTGTGAAACTGAATAGGTCCGTCTTGTCTTTAATTTTATCCATGTAGTTTTGCACTTCAGTCTTGTGTTTTTACTACTGCGGTAAAAAAGCACCTCTATTGAACATTTTAATACAAATCAATTAATGCTGTAGTTGACCCATGTAAGAGGTAATTGTTTGGCATAGTTCATTATTTTGGGAATGATGTGAGTACAAAGGATTTACACATATAGTGGGTCCTGGTCACACAAGCGAGATAATCCAGGTGGGAAGTGAGTCTTTTTGCCCCGGAGCAAAATGAAGCACAATAGCGCGATCAGATATTCCCCCAAGGCTTCATGCTTAGGCTATCTGCTGCCGATCACACATTGATGGTGAAGCATGGCAAGGGGGGGGAGAAGCGGCATCACGCAATCACACATGCAGTGATCGTAAGCTGCCGCTTCCCAATGGGCTTTTTCCCCCCAAGCCGGGGTTCCCATATGCGTATGACCATGGAAGCACATGACCAAGGAGGCTTAAAAAAAATCCATGTGAGACAGGATGCAGACGGGTGCTGGATGCATTGGGATACCAGTGCTTCTGCGATCCGACACCTGCCCGTGCCCCACGTCTTCCAGGAAATACGGCACTTTCCCAGGTATCTTTTTACTCCGCTTCTTCAGCTGATACGGGTTGCCGACGGGTGCAAGACACATGCCAGATGTTCCCGTGTCATCGCGCCTGTAAAATCCGCCCAGCATTCGTCCCTATCGCACGGCTAATTCTGCATGTGACCAGACCCAGTAGTATAGTATTTGCCTCCTCTAAACTTACATTTCTCCTGGTGGTTGTGATTTTTCCAATGATTAACGAATTTTTTTAGACTAATCTGAATGGGCCCATAATGTACATGGTGGAGAAACATGAATGTTCCCTTGGCCCCAACATACATATAATTTAATGTGTGCTATGAACCATATACACATACATTCATGCTTCTGTGCCACACAGATTGGAGGGCCTTGCAGCTAAAATGGCTCAAAGTTATTGGCATTTAAAATTGATATGACAGACAGATAGTGCCACACAATAAAAGGTAGTAGAATCACTGTGTATATTTGAAGATGGAATGGGTGTGTGTGTGAACAATATTTCATGTTGTGTAAGCAGCACGAAGAGGCAGGCGATGGCAAACCACCTCTGAATGTATCTTGCCTTGAAAACCCTATGAGCTTACCATAAATCAGCTGCAATTTGATGGTACTTTCCACCACCAAGCAACATGAAGATCAGATCAGAATGTATAAACTATGGAAGTTTATATAAGATTTTTTCAGAAGGAGTTTATCTGATCATCATACCAGATAATAATATATTAAGGTGGTCTACTCCAATATAAACCCCATTTTATTCAATGGAGCTTACTTTGAAGAAGAAGAGTTGATTTTTATACCCTGCGCTCCACTACCTGAAGGAGTCTCAGAATGGCTTACAATTACCTTCCCTTCCTCTCCCCACAACAGACACCCTGTGAGGTAGTTGGGTCTGTGAGAGCTGTGACTGACCCAAGATCACCCAGCTGGCTTCATGTGGAGGACTGGGGAATCAAACCCAGTTCTCCAGATTAGAGTCCGCTGCTTTTAACTACTATACCACACTGATTCTCTTGAGGATGGTATTCTTAGGATTTCAGCCTAAGGCTGCAATCTTATGCATGATTATCTGGGAACAGGCCTCAGCAGGGCCGGATTGCCCATTGGGCGAACTAGGTGCTCGCCAAGGGCGCCCCTGGCCTCAGGGGCGCCAAATGGCGCCCCACTCCCCCCCCAAAAGCGCCCCCCGCCGCCCTAACCGGGCGCCCGCTGTCGCCACCGCCGCTAGACCCCCGCCCCCTTCCCGGCTTTCCTGGGGGCCCTGCAGCCGTGGAGGCCCCGGAAAAGCCAACTCTGGGAGGGAGGGGGCGGTGGCTAGACCCCCCCACCCCCTTCCCACTTTCCCGGGGACCCCACAGCCGCGGAGGCCCCGGGAAAGCTGGCTCTGGGAGGGAGGGGGCGGTGGCGGCGGCTAGACCCCCGCCCCCTTCCCGCTTTCCTGGGGACCCCGCAGCGGCGGAGGCCCTGGGAAAGCCGGCTCTGGGAGGGAGGGGCAGTGGCAGCGGCTAGACCCCCCACCCCCTTCCCGCTTTCCCGGGGACCCCGCAGCCACGGGGCCTCCGGGAAAGCCAGCGCTCCGCCCCCGGTCTCCAGGTCCCACCGGGAGGTTGGCATCCCCAGTGGGGGGCGCCCAGGCTATCCTGCCTAGGGTGCCCAGACACCTGGAGCCAGCCCTGGGCCTCAGCAGCATAAAATGTATCTATCGTAGCATTTTCAACACAACAGGATGTTTTATACTATGGACAATTAAAGCTTTAACATCCTTTTTCTCTACAGGTTCCTGAAGGGAAAGTGGTTGTCCTTTCCTTTCGATTCATAGACCTGGAGAGTGATAACTTGTGCAGATATGACTTTGTGGATGTGTACAGTGGCCATGACAATGGACAACGCCTTGGCAGATTCTGTGGTACTTCCAGACCTGGTTCTCTGGTAGCTAATAACAATAAAATGTTGGTGCAAATGATTTCAGATGCCAATACAGCTGGAAATGGCTTTGTTGCAAAGTTTTCTGCAGCAGAACCACATGAGAGAGGTATGTTGCATGTCCTTAGTGCTTATTTAATATTAGATACAAAGATTAACTAAGGTGTAGATTTTCTTTTAAGAATGTAAAGCCAAGAGAATCAATCTAGAACTGGTTCATTTGGTAACCATATAAAAAGGTCTAATATCTAGGACAGCAGATCCAAGAATGTGCGGTAGAACTAGCACAGTATGATAACTTGTTTTATTGTTCTTCCCATTCACTGGCTAATGATGCAAATTGATTTGTTTTAAGTGAGCAGTAGATAATTCCAGCTCTGACATGGATAGCCCAGACTAGCCCAATCTTGTTAGATCTCAGAAGCAAAACAGGGTCAGCCCTGATTATTAGTTGGATGGGAAACTATCAAAGAATTCCAGGGTTGCTATGCAGAGGCAGGTAATGGCAAACCACCTCTGTTAGTCTTTTGCCTTGAAAACCCTATGGGTTTTCAGCTACAACTTGATGACATTTCGCACACACACACACCCAATCTCATTTGCCATTAACGAAGGGTTTCACACTTCTCTTTTTAAATTTTACATACTTGAAAAATTAATTGTTACAGGATTTCCAGCTATTCACTTGCTAAGTTTAAATTTTATCCTCTTCAAAAATGGACAAAATGAAATTCTGTTGAACATTCATGATATATACTGGCTGCAGAGAAGTATCGGAAATAGTTTGTGAACCACCAAGCATTAATTCTCAGCATTTCACTGAAGAAATACAGATTGGCTTGACTACTGGGACCCATTGAGCAAGTTTGTTGTTATAGATACCTTGGAGTCGTATTTCAGTCGTGTGGTCGTATGAAAGGCCATGTTGATTACCTGTCAGCTAATGCGCAGAAAAGTGCTGGAGCTATTCAAAAGTTCTTTTGGTCCAAAGGAGGTCATAACTTAGAAGCTGTCATTAAGATATTCTCTACAAAAGTATTACCCCAATTATTATATGGAGCTCCTTTGTCCCACCGGGCAAACTTGACCTTACTTGAAAGAACACAATTGAAATTTTTAAGAGCTATTTTTCAAGTTCCAACGAGTGTTTCAAATGCTGCAATCCGTTTAGAGGCTGGCCTGGTTACGGTGGAGGCAAGATTGTGGATTGCTGCCTTTCATTTTTGGTTAAAACTGATTTTCTCACCCACTGGCCTTTCCCATTCTATGATGCAAGATAACTTTCTTCCTTTATGGCAAAAAAAGATAGTGGATAAACTGGTCTGTTATGGTTTTCTAAACAGTTTATATTGTCTTTGGAACATGATCAGGCTAGATCAGTTCTAAAACAAAGAATATTAGATGTTGAATGACAGATGGATGTGAGCAGGATTAGGAGCCCTGTATTTGATGTAAGTACACTTAACAAGATAATTTTGAAACCTTACATCAAATATGTAGATATTGTAATCATAGAAGAATTTTTACTCTATTAAGATACAATGCCTTACCCTCAGCTATATTGGAGGCCAGATTTACTAGATCACTGAGGAAAAGTTGTATATGTGGGATGGGAACTGATGAAACATTGGAACATGTAATTTTCGATCATAGTATATACCATAACATTAGGGAAGTTTTGATTAAGCCTATTGTTAACTCCTATCCAGTTCATAATAGAAGGATACTTTTGTCAATTATGCTGGCAGGTGATAATCAAAAGCTGACTAGGATGGTTGCCAAATTTGGTTGGTTGGCATACCAAACTAGGAAAGAGATAAAGAAGTACAGATAGGACTAGATTTAATTTCTGATCTTAATATTAATTTTATCATTTCTGTATTTTAAACTTATTAGATTCCTATTTATAATTTTAGATACCATTATATTTTATAATTTTTTTGCTCCTTTATCTGTATTTATTTGCCTACTATTATATTGAAGTTAGTTTATGACCATAATAAAGAATTGGACTACTGGGCAGGTTTGTTCAGCAACTGCATAGCCATAATCACTCAAATGTCTTCCCCCTGGAGGCAAGTTGTATAAATTTCTGACCCAAATGTGAGCAGTGTGGCTTTAAAAATATTGTTTGTGATGAGAGGCCCTTATGTAAATAAGCTTCCTTAGCCCAACATAGATTTCACTCTTCTGACTACATTTCTTGCTGGCGAAGCTTATATTGGGATCAGCATGGGAGAAATGTTGTGCCCAATTAGGTGAGATAGTGCAGAATTGCAACTTCTCCTTTTCAAAGTTCAGAGGGGGTGAAATCTCTGTGCTGTGGTTCAGTTAAAAAAAAATGTGGTCACCTTACCTGGAAGGAGAATAGCTGGATTGATAGACGCTAGTTGTAGTCTCCAGGAGGTTTACTAATGAACTGAATGTGGGAATATTGCTCTGGAGCACATATGAGCTCGGGCTTGGGCAGAGAGGTTGTAGAGGCTGCGCTTTACTGCGTGCTTTATGAGATATGAGCAGTTTAGCTATACTGAATCTATGATTTTGCATTAATAATATGCTGTGCATTTTTAGGAGATCAGTACTGTGGCGGACGACTGGATAAGCCTTCTGGATCCTTTAAAACTCCCAACTGGCCTGATCGAGATTACCCAGCTGGAGTGACCTGCTCATGGCACATTGTAGCTCCAAAGAATCAGGTGAGCTGTGTCTCAGGTTTCATTCCCCCTCCCCTCTGTTTGCAAAACCATCTTATTCTTGACTCTCTTCCCAGCTTAATGGAGCCCATGCCATTCTCAGTTTCTGCCACTCACTTGTGCTCAGAGATCACAGCATATTTGTGGGTTTTAGTATATGTGCTGTAGAAGCAAGCACACCGATGGCTTTTGTGCTTGGGCTTACTAGGAAGGCACTGATTAACAAAACTGTTGCTTGATTAACTGTATCTTATACCTGCTGTTGAATAGCAGTAGAGAAATAGAAGTATAACAAATCTGAATGTCATGGGAAGATTGCTTGGGATATGTCTTCTGCTGTTTTTGCATCCACTAATCCACTGAATAATACAATGTTCATAATCTCATAACAGGTTGAGCTTTTAGTATTAATTGGTTTCTAGTTACTTGTACAGCTGTGGTCCTTATAAATAAACCTTGTTTTATTGAAAATGTAAGTAAGGTACGTGCACATGCACACACACATAACATTCAGGTAGGACAAAATTGGATTTTTATTTTATGTTTCTATTTGTTCTCTTATAAAGTCTTCTTATACACCTATTTGTTCTCTTATAAAGTCTTCTTTTGGGAACATTATTTTCTGTCAGCCTGTCTTTGAGTTCAGACTTTTAAAACAATAAGTGTTTATGGAAAGGAAGAATGGCTCGTTAAAGGAAATAAATGAGGATTTCTCATTAAATTTAACATATATGAACCATTTCTGAGCAGCAGAGTGGACAAACTGTCATTTCATCATATTTACAATTCTATATATCCATACTTTAAGAACATTAAGGGGTTTATTTTCCATTTCAAAGCATTTATGATATCAATATTTACTCTACCTTGGACCAAATAGTCCATTTGACAATGTTTAACAGTCTCCAGGCTCATTCCATTACCTCTGCTCTTCTTACCCATCTTCCAGTTGTAATTTCATAATCTACTTAGTTGTGGTTTTCCTTATAATAAGCATCTTACCATTTCATCTCTTCTGGCTGAAGTCATTTTGCCTACATTCATATCCACTTGCATTGACCCTGTACAATCTTACTAATGTGCCTTCTCATGCTATGTCAGGCTATTCAATCTTTGCTCTGTCTTTTTGTTATTGCCCAGGTTTCTGCTCCATAAACTATATTATGGCAGGAGGCACATAGTGATTGAATACCTTTAACTTCAAGCATATTTGGTAGGTTGGTTGCTTTTCGTATCTATGTTTAGCTTTCTGAAATCTTTTACATGCCACTTTGAGTTGCCTTTTAATCTACTTCTCATGACCATAATCCTCCAAATGAAAGAGCTGTCCAAGATAAATGTACTCTTCTGATCCTTCATTTTTCCTGCATTGATCAAGATAACATTTTCTTGAACTTTGTACTGTACATCAGCTTAGTCTTTTCCTGTATTCATCTTAAATCCACATTCCTTGCTAGCTGGGATCATTTAACAATTCTGTGGATAATCAGAGATTTCATTGAACATGATTATCTAGAAATTGCAGAATACTTTGATTGGTCTCATGGATTCCCATTCATACCTGAAAATATCACTGAATCCATCATTTCTGTGTATTTGTCGCAGGCTTAACTTCTTGAGAAACTGCTTTTATAGTAGTTTTAAACATACTGTTTTCATTACATTCCAAAAAAAATGCTTCTTCTGAAGGCTTCACTAACAATGAATTAAAGTCTTCTGGTAGCTCCCTAAGAAACTTTTATTACACTTTTATTTCAACTAGATTTTTAAAAAATATTTGATGCCTTCTTAGAGTCAAATAGTGAAATGAACCAAGAGAAAATTGTGCTCCCAGCCTTTAATGTTCAGACCTGTTTTCTGTTTGATTCTGTTCTGCATTATGGCTATTGCAGACAAAGGAAAAATAGATGGGTTTTATTCTTTGCACCATGTAAGTGTCAATTCATACCTAGCCCTTGCACCTCTATAACTGATGGGGAGCAGTCAGCCTTAGTGCATAGAAGAGCAGTATTTGCATTCGCTCTTTTAAAAAACAGAGTAGATAGCCATGGAGACAGGGACGACGCAGAATTCAAAGAACTAAAGAAATGTCATGAAGTTGTGTGTATTGCAGTGAGTTGGAGGGGCAATTCTTGATCACATTTTTGACACATTCAGTTTTAAAAGGACAGCATGAGCTCACTTGTTCTTAAAAGGGGAAGGCTTAGTCATTAAACAATTTTTAAAAAATTAAACTTTGAAAATAAGTATCAGATGACATTAGAGGGTGTTGTGTTAATGCAGAACTAATAGTCTACTACGAATGTCTTCCTCAGCTAATATTCCAGCTGGAAGAATAATCTTATTTTCCTAGTAACAAATATTATTCCTTGCAACAGAAATGTTGATTTATTAAACAGTTTCTGCCTGACAACTAATGATTACTATGCAAAGCAAAAAAAAAAAAATATCTAGAGAGACTTTACTGGATCATGCCTCACCCACTGCCCTTTCTGTAAGGCTTTAAGTGAAGACAAGCTGGGTGAGATTCAGTAGCTCTGTATTACTTAGCACATACATGCTTGCCTCTGGTTTCTTTCTGTTTCATCATTAAGCATGGCTTTTCAGTTGCAATGTCTTGATGCAACATGAGATAATCGTTTGTGATGATGCTGGATTGTCAGTGAAGAGCCACTGTACACATAAGTGCTTTATCAGAGCTTCTGGTTTTATAGTTAATTAACATGCAACTATCAGTAGTTATCAGAGCCCCCATGATGGTTGTGGAATATTGTAGACAGCACACTGTTAACCCTGTCACTTAGTGTGTTAGGAGGCTCTGTAAAGATCCATTCATTCCCTTTATCCTGCCTTTCTGCCAATAGGCACTTAAAATGGCTCACAAACAGACAATTAAAATAAACACATAATGGAACTGAGGGTTAAGTGGCCTTAAATGTATTCCACTGGAGAGATGTATATTTCTGTCTCTATAGACATTACATCAGCATTTGTTTTCCAGATGGCTTGCATTTTAGAGGGGTTAGAGTCAACTCATGACATTCATCCTAAAATAATAGTTGAATGGTGGATACATTCTAATAACTTATTTCCCCATTTAATTACATTGAAATAATTCTAAAACCTATATAATATAAAGGAATTGCTGTAATCATACTTTGTTTTGCGTTGTGTATTTAATTCCTATGAATTGTTCCTTCAGTACTTGGTGGTTGTCTTAACTTTTGGAGTAATATTTTGGGCAAACTGGTTTTCTGTTGTTCAAACTCTTGTTCCCACATCTTTTATACAACCCAAACATTAGTGCTGTCATTAAGATCTTAGTAGAAATTGACAGTGCTAATTTCAGTAGCCTGTACTGATGCATTCATTCAAACACAGTAATTGTTTATTTAAATACACTGTGCTGTACAAAACAGGGTATGAAATGTTTTAATTTTGGAGAGAAGTTAACATGAAGCATTAATTAATGATGTTTTAATTAGTTTCCTGGTTCTTTTCCTGCAGCTAATAGAATTAAAGTTTGAAAAATTTGACGTGGAGAGAGATAACTACTGTAGATATGATTATGTGGCTGTGTTTAACGGTGGAGAGATAAATGATGCTAAACGAATTGGAAAATACTGTGGAGACAGTCCACCAGCGTAAGTAATGGCTTCATTGAGAGAGCTATGTTTTTCCTGAGAGAGCTATGTTTTCAAATCCTGTGAAAAGGGAGTATAACCTGTATGGATCCTGTATTTTTGCTGCAGTGCCAGATAGCTCATTCTTTCTGAGTTTTCCCATTAAAAACCTGTTGTCCCTTAGCCTTTTTACAACAAAAGTTATTTGCCTGAAACATTACTGTAAATCCAAAATTGAGTAAAAAAGTGCTGTTTCAGGACAATGTTGAAGAGTTAGAGTGGTTATGTAAAATTAAGGAGATATTTCTTCCAAAAACTTTGATTGAGTGTACAACTTAGTATTCCAGAGTTTTTTAAAAATTTCTTTCTTTAAAAACAAACATGAAAGCTTTAAGTCCAGCAGCTAAGTAAAGTTTAAAAAGGAAAAAAGATACACATAGAAACATAAATATAACACCAGTGGTGGCAGAGCTGCACATAAATATCTGTAAATGGTGTCCAATATCTAAAAATAAGTCCATAAACAATTGCCATCTATATGCCATATGTTCAAATACTAATAGAGCTCTAAGGTCCTCAATCTTTTGTTTTAATGGAGGTGGGCTTTTATCTTTCCAACAAATCTTTTAGCTGTAGTAAGGGTACGGAGGATCCTTTTTTTTTACCATCAGTTAGCCTCCAAGAGATAGGCAGATAGTTTAAAAATACATAAGCATTCTCAAAAACCAATTAATATTCTAATATAAAATCGATACAGGTAATAACTTCCCAGAAAAACCTGATGACCGGTCATAATCAAAGCATATGTTTAAGGGATGTATCCTGTGAGTTACAGCGCCAGCAGTTAGACACTTTACTCAGTCCTTTGTTAAAGTGTTGCTGTTGTGTCCAGTACATCCTAAACGTAATTTTTTGTTTAATAAGTCACAACTTAAGATCCATGGAGAGAGCAAGTATGAACTTTAAGGCCGTGACCAATTGCTTTGGCAAAATAGGGTGATCTAGCTCCTTATTCCATTTATTCCCGAGACTTTGCATATCATATTTATTAATTGATGTCAAATATGTATAAACAAATATTGCTGGTTTCACTTTCTGCTTTGATTCAGTTAAGAGTTTCCAGGAGCAAAGGGGACTCTGAGATGCTTAATTCCATAGGGCCGTATTTAGATACCAACAGATGCTGCAGTTGTAAATATTGCCATTCAATAGAAGTTGACAAGTCGTATCTAGACCTCAGCTAAGAAAGTGACAAAAACTCACTTGTCATCATAGTCTATGAATTGGTCCAATGTAAAAATCCCCTTATTAGTACAAGCTTTCCATTAAAAAGATTTCTTCCCCATTTCTAGATCTAGTTTGGCCCATAATGTTAATATAGCATGTGAAAATGGATCAAATTGATATTGTCAAGACATTATACACCATTATTCTCTAGCTGCAAAAAATACAGGAGGAATGATATCCACTCTAGCATAAGTAGACCCTAATGCGTTCCACTTAGAGAGGTGTGTCAGACAAGCAGAAGTTGGCATTCCAGAATTAATGTTTTGTTGTAACCTTTTTTCGGTAGTTTCTTAGATCAATGTATGTTATGCACAGGGATTGTAACAGAAGTTGGCATTTGCATGCTCTGTCTTCCTAATTTAATGTGTGTTTAACAGTTAAGACATACAAACCATTTGTGTTTTGAACAGTGAGGGGCAAAAGATGTCAACCCTAAGGTAGCATAGTCTCAGTTATGTGGGGCTATAATTGCCGATATAGTGGGCCCATGGAGCAGATATGAATGCACACTCCCATCTACAAGGCAGGTGCAAAGGTGCATCCTTAGCTGCACTCAGTTGCATAAGTGTCCACATCACTGTTCTCAAATTCATCCATTACCCAAACGCTTTGCACCGTTTTTATGAACATCAGTCAACTTTGAGCAAGTTATCTTAAGAGCTAGCATAGAAATTTTCTTTAAAAAATACCAGTTTACAACAAATCCATTGCTGGGTAACATGTGGAATTGTGCACACAGAACAATCATTGGTATTGCAAGCCTCCTGCCCTGTGACTTAAGAAACTTGCTGGATTGTGGCAATACTGTTTATAATGTTTACTTCAGAGTTCAATATATTTCAAGCGTACCAGGGCATCTTCAAGCTTAGCAACAATCCATACTCCTGGAGCTGTGTATATGTGGATTTGTATCTGGTGCATTTCAAAATTTTTGTGTTACATCCCAAGTTGCAGCATTGTAACTTTTTTATTTATGGCACTTTTAACCCACCTTTCTCCAGTATTACAATGTGATTTAGAATCACAATAAACCTTACCATATTGACTTGAAAACAAGATGACATTGATTTAAAACATTTTTCTCTCTCTAAAATCTTCAATTTGGGCATATGATAGGTGCTGCTGAGTGGTGGGGGCTTGCCAGACCCAGGACCCAGTGACAGGTGAGGTCATCCCCCTACACCTCTGTAGCTAGGCTTTCTCCTCATGTATCAGGCCCAGTGACCAACCTGATCAGGAGCCATCCTTCATCTTCCTGCTGTAGTGCTTAAAGAGAGAGGGGAGGGCATCTCCCATGCTAGCTGAGTGACGGGCTAAAGCTGCCCCCCAGAACCCATCAGGCAGGCAGGCTCACTGACTCTGTGCCTTCTGGCTGAAGAGCAAGAAGACCCACAGACAGTGAAAGAAGCACCTTCCCTGGCAGCCAGGTTTCCAGGTCTGGAGGAGCTCCCAGACTAGCAGACAGGTGGGTCACCTGAAATGCAGGATAATGTGTTCAGGCTTGTTTTATAGGGGGGTGTCTAATATTTGTGGTCATCTTCTTTTGGGAGTAAATACGGTATTACCAGTAATCAAAAGTCCATTCTTAAAGCATATTCTGTACATTGAGCAACCCTTCTCATAATAACGCTAGTCTTTAAAAGTTCAGTTCTACATAGCTGCCCAAAACCCAACAATGTGTGAGCCTTCCTGGCATCCCTGAAAGCCACCAGTAAGAACCAGCCAGTTTGGTGAGGCCAAAGGTCCAGAGGCAGGAATGGAAGAATATGGCAAATAAGGTTATAATAATTGTGCTCGCACAGACAGACTGAGGAAGTGTTTAAAGGAAGATCAGGGAAGAGATATCAAAAGCTTTAAATATATTCATTTCTGTGAAAAATTGCTACATCTCATGCAATATGCCACCAAAAATGTCCATAGGGTAGAAAGGTAAGGTTGATATTTTCTTAATAACAGAATATTAATGTGTTATTGTAGAAAATGGTTGTGTAGCAACTGGTTAAAACGTAAGTTATTAAACCAAAATACTTTATTTTTGCTGTAGTTATATATTACATTTCAGTGCTTTTAGAATAACTTTAGAGACTCAAGACTATTACAGAATGAATTTGTCTAATGCAAAATGAGTGCTGGGTTATGGAATTTATTTATTTTTTTGCAGGCCTGGGCTACTTAAGAGCCTGTAGAAGGCTGATATAATTGCAATCGCATTTCATGGTACTTGTATATTATCAGCCTAATTTACATTAATAAAGTTCTACATTTTGCTCTAATTGTCAATCCATGCTCCTGTTTGGTGTAGTGGTTAAGTGTGCGGACTCTAATTTGGGAGAACTGGGTTTGATTCCCCACTCCTCCACTTGCACCTGCTGATGTGACCTTGGGTCAGTCACAAGCTCTGGCACAGCTGTTCCTGAAAGAGCAGTTTGTGTTAGAGTTCTCTCAGCCCCACCTACCTCACAGGGTGTCTGTTGTGGGGAGGGGAAGGGAAAGGAATTTGTAAGCTGCTCTGAGACCCTAAGTGAAGGGCGGGGTATAAATCCAATCTCTTCTTCTTGTGATTATATTGTACCAAAGAATATAACCAAGATTGTGAAAAGTCTTTAAAGCAAAGCCAACACGTTTGCTTGAGAAAATTGATCTTCAGTCTCTAAAAGCATTTAAAAATACCACTGTAATGAGGAACTACGTTCAGCAAACTGCATTCAGCCTGAAAAAGACAGTCAATAGCAGTGGAATTATATAACCAGTTCCAGATAGGTTGTTTTAGTGATGCTCACTTTTAAGTGTATCTGTTCAGGTGCTGGCCTGCAATTTATTAGCTTGAAGACAAAACTGAGGAGGTAGCACTTATGGCTTTTATTTGAAATCATTATTAAATGTTTAAACATTAAATGAAAAATAACTTAGATGAAGAAATCAGTCTTCCACATTAGAAGAAACTCTGAAACGGTCAGTAGATAAAAACACATAAGGAAAGATTTCAAATGACAGATGGTTTTGGAACACAGTATGCGGGGGGGGGCATAGCTTAATAACAAAGCATGTGCCTTAAGCGTTGATTTCACTTGTTAAACTCCAGGACTGAAACAATACCTGGCTGGTTTATGGTTTGGTTGCAAATTAATAGTAGCAGTTAGTTTAATTAAAACAGTTCAGGGAGGCACATGCTCGATTTTTTGAATTTCTCCAAAGTGCTCTGAGTATATGGCACAAGAGCTATTTGGAGCAAAACAAAACAAAAAGGAAACAAACAAAACAGAGAAATAACACATATTCTTATCTGTTCATTTCGCCAATCTGCTTTTTGAAAATTGAACATAACATTTTAGAGATACTGTGATGGATTTGAGATGGCACTGAGGGCCCAACTAGCCAAGTTGGTGGGAGAGCTTTCATTTCTTCCAAAGTTTAAAAGTAAGAGGAAAAGCACAGGAGGGCAGGTTAGTCCTTTCCTTGCATTATTTTCCTCATTTCAAATTGTTCCCTGCCCATCCACCCAGCTGCTGTTTTCCAGCAGGGGAAAACATAGGGGTAACTGTATGCTTTCCCCCTTTGGGGAGCAGTTTAGATTGTAGAAATGTCTTGGGCAGGAAGGAGTTAATGTCCCCCTCACAGACAGACCAAATCTGAATGTTGTATGCTGCCTTGTGCCTGCCTGTGCAGAAAAGGCAGGACATAAATAGAAAATAATAAATAAAATAAATAAATAAAATATCCTTTCTTCCCACAGGTGCTTTGTTAAAAAGCGGGAGATCCATGTTGTTTGGCCTTCAGTGAGGATTTAAGCCTGAATCTCCCCAGCAGGTCCACGGCTGGGGGAGGGGGGACTGGGGGGGGCAAATTCAGGGGACCTAAGTCAGTGTCATGCTGCATCTGGCAGAATGACGTTCCAACTATTTTCCTTGTGATGCAGTTTTGACTGAAGCTACTAGGGGCGCAGGGAAGTCTGAACTGAGTAAAATGCACTCTTATCAGTTAGACTCACCTTTCTGCAAGACTGAATCAAAGTGATAGTGTGTTGCAGCAAAATAAAACAATCTTTCCCTCTCTTTTCCTTAATTTCTCTCCCCCTTTTCCACTCGTTTCTCATTAATTTTCTCTCCCTCCATCTGATCTTTTTTATCACCCCCCCCATTTTATTTTGAAGTTTTGGTCTTCTTATCCCTGTACTGCTTGCCAACAGAATGTACTTACTAGTAGTCTAGTAGCAAACCTTTGTTAATATTATGAACAGAAGGGGGAGAAGTAATATATCCCCATAATCTAATTCTCCCCTCCTCAACTCTTTACATGCATGGAACATTAATTTGTTTTAGTGGTTATACATGTGGAACAGAAGTTCGAACTCCCGGTTCAGGCACTGGGTTGTTATTGCTATTATTGTGTTTGTGGAAGATCTAATAGCCCTTTGTAAATGCTTCTTTGCTATATGACAAATGACACAACCTTTTAAATGTTACTAAAATTAGATTTATAACAAATGTCATGCTCAGTCTTTCTCTCTAGTGGTGACCCAAAGTTACATTGTTCTCCTGCCCTCCATTTTATCCTCACAACAACCCTGTGAAGTAGGTCCAGCTGAGAATGTATCACTCAGCAACCTTCTGTGGTGGTTTGAGTATTAGTGATACATGACTGGTTGCTTAAAGCTCTCTTATTACATGTTACCTATTGTGATGATAACCTGGTTCAGGGTGTTCCAGTTCCTTTCATTTTTGGTATTGCATCTTCCATCATCATTTTGGGATTGGTGGCCAGTTTTCAAATGTATAGCATTATTTTCTGATGAGTTAAGCCTGCCACAACAAAGATCCTTCACTTATGCTGCAAATAGCATTGGGGGGGGTGTCTCACCTGGACCAGAATTTTCCCATGCCTTTCAGTTTTGGCCCTAGAACTCCCACAATAATTCTGAAGCTAGTGTCCAATTTTGAATCTCCTAGCTTTCTCTGATTAGTTATGCCTGCCATAAATGGACAGATGGACAGACAAACCAATTCTGTCATTACTATAGATGCACTGTAACAGCAAGCAAAGTGATTTGTTACAATATGTGGGTTTGGATCAAGGTCATATGGGGAGACCCAGGTGGAATCTTTATCTGGGGGCCCATGGTGGCTCGCCATCCCTGCTCCCCAGTCTGAAGCTCAGCCATGGGTTTCCTTTTGCACCAAGGGGAAGGTTTGAGATATGTTTGTGGAATTGTGAAGTAGTTACTGCTATTCATGCCCAATAACCCCAAGATGGATGTACAAAATTAGCATCTCATTACTGAGGAGAGGAGGTGAGAATAATGTTAGGGATGAATGGCATGGCAAGAAATTTGTCCTAACAAATCTTGGGAATGTTACTAAGTCAGCATGCTGAGTTTTTGTATGAAGAAGCAGAGTGCACATCTGGGACAGAGAATTAGAATGAGATGCAGCCAAAGGCAGTAAACCTCTGAATACCAGTACCAGAAGCTACATCAGGGGAAGACCTTGACCTCTATGCCTTGTTGTTGGACCTCCAGAGGATTTGGTTGGCCACTGTGTGAGACAGGATGCTAGACTAGGGCCCCGGTCATATGGGCCATAAAACGCAGGGGGGAGGCGTGGCAGTTCGCCCCGGAGCAAAATAAGGCGCGGTAGCCCAATCACACGGGCCACCAGGTTGCCTCCGGTGCCAAGCGCCAATCACACAGCACTGCTACAGTGCGGAAACAAAGCAGTGCAGCAGAGCAGCAAGCTGCGCTGTAGCAAAGGACGCATGTGCCGTGGGTGGGGCGCTGTCGGTGTCTTGCATATGCGCATGCCTCATTCAGCATTGGTGTGCATCCCATGGAAACTTACAACATCCGGATGCCCCGGGACATGGGCCGGCGTCGGAAGCTGCGGGATACTGGCGCTCCCGCGATCAGACGCCAGCCTTTGCCCCGGGGTTTCCGGAAACTAGTACTTCGACCCTAGTAGTTTTTTACTCCATGTTTTCCACAGGAAGCCGCAGGTTGGCCAAGGGAGTGCTACGCCTCCCAGATGTGCTGGTATGATCGTGCACAGAAAGTCCGCAGGGCTACCGTGCCTTCAGCGGGGCAAATGGTCCGTGTGAACGGGGCCTAGATAGATCACTGGTCTGATCCAGCAGGGCTCTTCTTCTGTTTGTAAGAGTTCCCTGTAGTATTTCACTGCAATCTCCCTGATTGATCAAGGCCACCATTTTCTTAATTTTTCCTTTTCTTTTTTTTGTCTGTTTTTGCAATAACACCTCTGTGCCATTATCAGCAGCTGTCTCAGTTATAGTAGTGTCAAGAAAGATTTCTTAAAGAGCTGAGAAGCTTATTTCACTCTGAAAATGCATCCAAGTAAATACTTGTTAATGGGTCTTTATGCTCCATGTAGAAAGATTTCACATGAAAAGGGAAAATCCAGCATTCTGTTAAATTTTACTCCTTAAAAATTTATGTATATAACATGACTTAATGTAACATATTACATAATATATGGCCTACATTTTGTAATATGTAACATAACTTGAAGGCAAAATTATTCTTTCAGGCCTATTGTATCAGAGAAAAATGAGTTGCTTGTTCAGTTCTTGTCGGATTTAAGTGTAACTGCTGATGGCTTTATTGGTCACTACAAATTCAGACCTAAAAAGTTGCCTACAACTGTGTCACCAACAACCACTGCAACTCTCCCTGCCACACCATGTGAGTATTAAGTCTTCATTTTCTCTGTGCTGAAAAAGAAACAGTTCTAGGATGAGTATTTTCTGCTGTGCTGGGGAAAAGCTAGATTAAATAGAAGGATCTGGTGAGGAGTGACTTCATATTAAGTTTGTTATGGGATAAAGATTTATGAAATTGTCAGCCCTGACCCAGTCTTTTAGAAAATGTTGTGAAAAGATTTTCAGAAATAAAATGGGCACAAAAATGACTGATAAATGGTTGCCGAGGAGACCTGGGAACTTGACAGGACAAAGAACTCTTCTCATAAAAGAGGCCTTTTTACCACTACCAGTCTTTTTTACTAGAAGTCACAGCTGGAAGAAGCTACTAGGGTCAATGTTGCTATGCCCCGACTCTGTAGAGCTGGAACAGAATGTGGCCTACCTTCTGACAAGGACAGCCTGCCAAGAACACATTGCACCACTATGCCAATAGAATATTGGCTTCTTTGTAGGGCAGCTTTGATGGACTGTTCAAGGATTTGTGTATGAAACTGCCAATTTTCTCTCTGTTTGCTGGGATAAATTTAAAGAACGGTGTGTGTGTGTGTGAAGGCCTTTTAAATGAATGTGTAAAACTCACACAGAGTTCACTAACTCTGCTTTTTGGATCTCATTTGAAAAGCTTTGAAACCTACAGTTGCTCTGTGCCAGCAAAAATGCAGAAGGAGCGGAACCCTTGAGAGCAATTACTGTTCGAGTAACTTTGGTAAGAGCATGGGGGGGGGTGTCATCAGCAACTTGGGGCTATATGGTTAGTTTCAAGGGAGGAGCAGAACATTTATTTGTAAACTGCCAGTAGCACACAAGGAAATTCTTTCAGATCATGATACCTGCCTCTCTTATACTGGTGTCTATGACTCAGTTATATCCCTTAAAATGTTTTTGAAGAGAGAAAACTGTGAATGTGTGTCAGGGAAAAAAAGGATTTCCAGTCTAAACACAAATGATTAAACAGAAGGAGAACTGTTGCTCTGTAAAAGTGTTGATTCAGGGACTACGCTGGCATGTTGTCTTCTCGGAACAGTCTGTGTTGCTTACTCACAGTGATAGATCGGTTGTACGTACTGCTTTACTCTTAATTCTCCAGTTTCTGTAGAAGATTTCTTCAGTACTACACCTTGAAGACCTCTCTCCTTTCTTCACCTGTTTGGATATAAAATTTGTGAGAGATATGTGGTTTCTGAATAGAACTAGGCAATATAATACTTATTATGGCATAATAACATTTTAGTCCTACATCTGTTCTCTCTCACTCACTTTCTTTTTAGTAATAACTGGATCTGTTATCACAACAAACTCCAAAGGTGGAAGCTTGCATGCAACCATATCAATTATTAATGTATACAAAGAAGGAAATTTAGCAATCCAGCAAGCAGGCAAAAATATGAGTGCCAAGATAGTTGTTATCTGTAAACAGTGCCCAGTTATCAGAAGAGGTAAGTAGAGATAACTCAACTGAATTTTCCATTTTACATTTGACACTCATTTCCTTATTCTTCTAGTTTCGACATTAATTTCCAGAGGAAATTGCCCATTTGCAAACTATCCAGCATGGTATTACATATACAGGAATGCTTGTGAAAATTAATAAATCTTAATTTGATTTTAGGATTGCTGATATGAAACCTGTTACATTATTACAGTTTAATATACTACAATAATGCAAAGAATGAACTGGCTAAGCTGTTTTCACCATAACAAAATTTTCAAAAAAATGGAGTAGGGATGACCCAGGAAACTACAGGCCAGTCAGTCTGACCTCTGTCCCAGGGAAGATACTGGAGCAGATTTTAAAGGGATCGATCTGCAAGCATCTAAAGGACATCTTAGTGATCCAGGGAAGTCAGCACAGATTTGTTCCCAACAGGTCCTGCCAGACTAACCTAATTTCCTTCTTTGATCAAGAGACAGGTTTACTGGATTGACGGAATGCTGTTGATGTTGTTTACCTGGATTTCAGTAAAGCTTTGACAGAATTCCCCATGATGTTCTGATGGGTAAACTAGAGGACTGTGGACTCTAGGATAGTTAGGTAGATAGGGAACTGGTTGGAGAACCGCACTCAGAAAGTAGTTGTCAATGGAATTTCATCTGAATGGAGGGAGGTGTCCAGTGGGTTGCCATAGGGCTCAGTTCTGGACCCAGTACTTTTCAATATTTTTATAAATGATCTGGATGACGGTGTGGAGGGGCTATTCATTAAATTTCCAGATAACACCAAATTGGTAAGAACAGCAAATGCACCAGAAGATATAGAATTCAACAAGATCTGAACATGCTGGAAAATTGGGAGGATGTGATCACGATGCAATTTAACAAGGATAAGTGCCAGGTTCTACATCTGGGTAACAAAAGTGAGGAACATGCTTATTGGATGGGGGATACGCTTCTGGGTAGCAGTGTGTGTGAATAAGATCTTGGGGTACGGGTGAACTGTAAGTTAAATATGAGCAGTCAGTGTGATGCGGTGACAAAAAAGGCTAATGCAATCTTGGGGTGTATCAACAGAGGCATAACATCCAAATCGCAAAATGTGATAGTCCCACTGTACACTGCATTGGTCAGGCCGCACCTGGAGTACTGTATGCAGTTCTGGAGGCCTCACTTCAAAAAGGATGTGGACAGAATGGAGCGGGTACAGAGGAGAGCAATGAGGATGATTGGGAGTCTGGAGACCAAGCCCTATGAGGAAAGGCTGAGGGACTTGGGAATGTTTAGTCTGGAGAAGAGGAGGTTGAGGGGGAACATGATTGCTCTCTTTAAGTGCTGTCACTTAGAGGATGGGCAGGGAGCTGTTCCTATTGGTGGCAGAGAACAGGCAGTAATGGGTTTAAATTAAGGGCTGGAGGGTACCAGCTGGATATCAGGAAAAACTTTTTTACAGTAAGAGTTGTGCAACAGTGGAATCAGCTGCTTAGGATGGTGGTAAGAGCTCCCCCTCACTGGCAGTCTTTGAGCAGTGGCTGGACAAACATTTGTTAGGTGTGTTCTAGGCTAATCCTGCATTGAGCAGGGGGTTGGACTACATGGCCTTTGTGACCCCTTCCAACTCTGTGATTCTGGAATTCTATAAAAATTTTACAGCTCAGTAGCCTGATGCTGGTAGAAATACACACTTTAAATGAATTAGAAGGGAAGAAATTAGGATTGCATTTACATGCTTATTTTTAGACTAGCTGTTGGAAGTTGTTCAGGTGAAGCCTAACTAGATTTTGACCTTTTTTAACTGGTTTGTAGGGTTTTGGACAAGATATAACCTAAGTGAACACTGAACAAATCCTGAAAATTATCCCATGTATTTGTGGCCTACAGGTGCTCAGTAATTTGTACAGATTATCTTTACCAACTGTGCCACTAGCGCCAACCTTTCCTGTCTGAATTATACCAGTCTATCTCACCTGTAGGCAAGTACAGGTGACTTACTGTCTTATTTCAGATGGTGACAGTGCATATTTTCACTTATAAAATGAGTTAATATCCAGGTAAGCATAGCGAGAATAAGAAATTTCCTTCAAAATGGCAGTTCTTATTTGTATTGAAAAGATTTACAATGGATTTAGAAGGGTGTAACTAGATTTAGGATTATACTGCCAATGTACCAATAAAGTCTGTAGTACTGTAATGCCTTTTACTGACCCTTTTATAATGGGTCATTAGATCTCTTTATAAAAGTGGATGACTGATCTGCTCTTCTCATTTCTACAAGGAAAAAAGAGATGCCACATCTGTAGGTCTGTGTTTTCAGATAGGAGAAAATTATATCTAGAAGCTGGAAGTCATCATATGCCATTTACCACAGTGAAACCCAGATTATTGTTCAACACAGCAACAGAGATCTTGCAAAAAAAATGTAATTGTATGTCCAAGGCTGAAGAAGTAGAAATTCTGTATTACCCTTTTATTTATTTCTTTTCAGGACTAAACTATGTTATTATGGGCCAGGTAGAAGAGGATGGCAGAGGCAAAATCTTGCCCAGCAGCTTTACCATGAGTTTCAAGACCAAGAATCAGAAAATTCTGAATACCTTGAAAAACAAACAGTGTTGAAATGTGAATTGTTAAGAGCTTCATCCTGTCACATATCATCCAAGACTGCTCTTCATGCCATTTCCAAAAACACGGTGGTATAGTTTCCACATTTTTGCAGCAATGTAATTCCCATTGACTGATATTCCAACTATAAACACCCTGAATGCCAACATTATATTTCAGAACTTTCAGCAATACCAGCCAGCCTGAAACATACCAAATCATTTCAACATGGGAATTCTTAATTTATACGTGTCTCAGAAAGTGTTCTAGAAATGAGTTATTTGGTAATAAAAGTGCAATATTTATATAGTAATTCATTTTTAATTTAGCTCTTCTGTCTCATTGCATTATCTTTCACACTTAATAAAAACTTTAAAACTCATGATGTACCTAGCAGGTTTTGTTTTGTTTTTAGCAAGAATAAAGAAACAACAGAAAACTTCAGACTGCAGACTGTTCTAAGGGTTAATTATAACAGCATAAAAGTTCCTTTGTGGTATGAGTATGGTTCTCACCCACATAGCATTATATTGTAATGATGAGTAAACTTGGAATTGTATGTTACATACAAGGGTAACATTTTTGTCTAGAGCAGTGGTACACTCCATGGGTCATTTGCAATTATCACCAGCCCAAAGAGCCACCTCTGCATGCCCTGAATGTCTCTCCACCAAACACACACATACAATAAATAGAAGATGTAACAATATCATATAACCATAACATTTTAAAGTACCAGATCAAGGTTACTTCAGAGCATGTAGGATTGTCTCTCCCCATCACTGTTGAACTGAGCCAGCCCTTGTGTATCGAATAAGTGGTAGGGCTTTCCTCTCTGCCTTCTTGCTTTCTCCTCAGCATAAGGAACAGCTGCTCAAATGAGCGCCCAAGATTGCCAAGGCTTCTGGAAGAGAGAATAAGCTGGTTGTGGAGAAAGGGGAGTAAAATCACCAGTACTCTCCTATGGCTAGCTTGCTTTTCCTAGATAGCTGCTATGGAGGGAGGCCTGCTCTCTCTTCTGTGGCCATCGTGCTATTCTTCTGGCAGCTACCTGATAAGGGTGGATCCTTATACCTTTTGCATGAAGCCCACACCTCAGGGTGGTTCATAAGTTTATTCATCCTCCATTCCTTCCAGCAGCATCTGCTTCAAGGTAGAAGCCAGATACTGACCATAAGCACTAATTTCCTGAAACAATGGGGCAGGTGCCATATTGGCAGGTCAAAAGAGCCACAGATCAATCCTGAACCACTGAGGAAAGTTTTTTAAAAAACAAACTGCAGCTGTTCTGGGCTACTTGGGACTCCATGGGCAAAAGTTGATTAAGATATTTCTAATCCATGTGTCTCACAAGATAGAAATTCTTCCTCTCTCTTGTACACACACCTTAACATGGTGAGGGGGTTTGTGTGTGTCAGCGAAGCGAAGCCATAAGGAGTTTAGACTCTGCCAAGAGGCTAAACTCCTAGCAGAGCTGATCAAGGCAGAATGGTCACATCAGCATAAGAGAATGGACAGTTTCAATGGTGATGGGGGCAGAGGAATCCTTGAAGGGTAGCTACTGGGTAACAGCAGTAGTGGAAAGTGACACCGGCAGAGGATCTTTCCTAGACAACAGCAGTGTCACTTCAGCTAATCCTGGTTAGTACTACACAGAAGGGCAATGGTAAACCACTTCTGATCATTTCTTACCTTGAAAACCCTGTGATAAAGACTATCCAAAACAGGACATCCAGGTCAAATGACACTCAAATCAGCTACTGGGAAAGAGCCGAGAGGACAAGTAGCACAATTCTTTTTTTTTTTCTGACAGAGGCAACCGTTTAAATTAGAATTGAAGCTAAACCCCCCCTGCCCCAGCTACAAGAAATTGTCTCAGGTTTCTTGCCCTGAGAACGCTTGTAGTAGTTTTACATCTTTATCATTTTATGACAGAGATATTTTAATATAAACATATAATAACTTTGTATCCCCTCATTACGTTTGAGTGACTTATTGTTCTATAACATCAAATTATCTTTGTAATACTTTCAAGTAATTTAAGTCTTCTAATAATTTGTTTTGTTTTGTTTTGTTTTTTGAAACAAACATAGCGTTTAACTAAAAGCTATTTCTGTAGGTACCAAAATACATCAATAAATTCTTAACAAGCTAAACTAAAAAAAGAAATCAGTGACTTGATACGATTGTGTAAAGGAAATATTTTTTAAAAAAGCCCAAATTTTTACTTATTTTTTGTTTTTTAACCTAAAACATCTTCATATAACCATGCCCTGTCTCTATGAATATCAGACTACTTTTAAGCATTGTAAAAGATTAAACTGACAAATACAACCTCTCATCCATAGGGACTATTTTATACAACCATTAAAGGAAAATATTAGTGCAGAATATTGGAACCTTGTATAACAATCAGAAATATCAATAGGTCCTAAAAAAAGAGAATATATAAAAACTATATCATTTTTTAACAACCATTAATATATTGCATGCTTAAGGTACTTGACCAATAACAAAAAGATTGTTTTCTGCTCAAGTTCTATAGAGTTTACTTAGCGATCTAAAGCTGCTTCTTCCTCTGGGGTGAGCTTTAATTGAAGAGCTGATAGCAGGGCAAGTCCTGTTTTAACATCAGAGGCTTGATACGAAAGGCTGTCTTTGTAGACTATTATTGCTAGAAGTCGGGCTCCATCTAAACCGGATCTGTGCTGAGACAAGCTTAGTCGAGACAAACTTCAGCTGCCTTCTCTTCTCTAGGGCTTCCTGAGGGAGATCTAGTAGTACTTGTACATGTTTCCCATTCAGGGTTAAGGCTTGAGATTGGCGCAATTCCTTCAGAATCCGATCTCTTGTACGTAAGTAAATAAATTGGACCAAGATGTCCCGGGGGCGGTTTGGCCAAGCTGAAGCTAAAGGACCTAAATGGTGCGCTTTGGCAATTGCTGGGGTGACGCCATTTTCTAAGTTTAAACTTTTTGCAAGCCATGTGGAGAGGAATGATGCTAAGTCAGACGTACCTTCGGTGTTTTCCGCTATCCCGCGGAATTTCAAGTTCTGTAGTCTTCATCTGTTCCCCAGCAGAAGCATTTTTTCTCTCAATGCTTTTTCCGAGTCTTGTAGATCTTTTAGCTCTTCTTTCATGGCCGCCCCATTTAAACAGGCTTCCTCTACTGTTGTAGAGACTTCTTGTAATTCTTCTTCTAGTTCCTCCAGTTTAGAATGGACTGGACAGAGCAGTTCAGTCATTGATTCCTTAAAGAATTGCTGTATGTCCGCTTTTAGCTCTATTAGCTCCTTTTTGCAGAGTGGGGCCTCTTCGTCTTGCTAGAGTTCTGCCAAAGCCGCCATCTTAGGTGTGATTGAGTTCTGTGGGCCTGAAGCTCTTGTTGATCTGTCTGTGTTAAAATAGTGGATCGCAGATTCTGAGTTTTTTGTAGATGAGTTGTGTTTCGCTCCTCCAGTTTTGCCCATTTTCTGTTGTCGTTAAAAGTGTCTCAGTTTGATGTTTGTTGTAGCTGGGAAGGGGTTGAATGCGGGAGCTCTCCAGCTATGCGACTGCCATCAATGACATCGCTCCGCCCCCCCAAGCAGCACAATTCTTAATGATGCTACTGGACTAAAGCCAAAAAGATGTTCAGTTGTTGATGTGAAATTGATGCAAAAGGAACATCCAAAGCTGTTTGACACATATAATAGGAACATGGAATGTGAGAAGTATGGATCAACTAGAACTAGAAACTGTAAAAGAAAAAAAGGAACACTTAACATTGCAGTCCTAGGAGTGAGTGCACTAAAGTTGACTGGATTAGCACATTTTCAATCAGAAAATTAGAAAGTGTTTTACTTTGAAAACAGTGAGGTGAGATGCAACAAAAACAATCAGTGACTATAATGCAAACTCTGACCGAATAACATCAATCAGACTTCATGGAAAGCCTATCAGTATTATCATCATTCAAGTTTTATGCCCCAGCTACAGATGCTAAAGTGAAAGAAACAGAGTGTTTATACACAACTGTCTAGAAAGAAATTGATCACACACCTAAAAAAGGGGAGATGATAATTTTAGGTGACTGGAACACAGAAGTACAAAACAAAGCAGAATCAAATCTCAGAAGATATATAGGTTAGGAGCAGAAAATGAAACAGGAGAACAACTCACAGAATTCTGTGAAGACAATAAGTTGTTCATTGTGGACATGTTGCAGGCAACTGAACAGACAATTGTACACATGAACATCATTGGATGGCCAATACAGAAATCAAATAGATTACATAATGGGGAGCAGAAGACTGAGAAACTCTCTTTTTCTAAAACAAGACCAGGAGCTGATTGTGGTACAGATCATGAACTGTTAATATCAAAAATTAAAGCTGAAGGAAAACACCAGAACATTCATAGTGCCAAAATACAATCTAAACAACATTCCTGAGGAGTTTAAAGACCATGTAAAGAACAGATTTGCATTGCTAAGTTCAATTGAATATTAACGAGAAGAACTATGGGCTGAAACCAGAGATCTTATCAAGGAAGAATGTGGAAAGACTATTCCGGGAGCCAAAAGAAATGAAAAGCCTCGATGGATGACTAATAAAACTCTTCAAATTGCTAAAGATAGATGAGAAGCAAGAGTAAAGGGTGTCAGAATAAAAAGCCTAAGTGCAATGTTCCGGCGACTAGCACGCAGTGACAAAGAGAACTATTATATAACAAGAGTAAAGAAATAGAACAACAAAAAAAGAACAAGAGGTATGTTCCACAAGATCCAAGAAATCAAAGAGAAATTTAAAGCATGGTTAAGCATGCAGAAAGATCAACAAAGAAATACGTTAACTGAACAGGACAAAATAAAGAAAAGATGGGAGGAATGCACTGAAAAACTATATAGAAGAGATGAAAGGATAACAGATTCCTTCAAAGAAGAATCTTTTGAAGAAGAACCTGCAACTTTAGAAGGTGAAGTGAAAGCTGCACTAAAAACAATTGGGAGAAACAAATCACCAAGAGTAGATGGGATATCAATAGAATTTTTCAAAGTCAAGGAAACAAACACCATCAAAATCTTAATAAGTATATGACAACAAATATGAAAAACAAAATAATGCCCCACAGATTGGAAACACTAGATTTCTATTCCAGTTCCAAAAAAGGAGAAGTCAAAGACTGCATTGACTATTAGACCATTGCATTAATTTCTCATGTGAGTAAAGTGATTATCAAAATCTTACAACAAAGACTGTTAACATATATGAAACGAGAAATGCCAGATGTTCAACCTGGATTCAGAAAATGAAAAGATACTAGAGACTGTATTGCAAATTTATGTCGGCTACTGGAGCATATCAAGAATTTCAGTAAATCAGCTTGTGTTTTGTAGACTACAACAAAGGCTTTGACTCTGTGGATCACAAAAAACTATGTTTGGTTTTAAAAGAAATGGGTGTGCCACAACATCTGATTGTTTTGATGCTATACTCTGGACAAGAGACTACTGTTGAGACAGAATATGGAAAAACAGAATAGTTTCCAGTTGGCAAAGGTGTCAGTCAAGGATGTATTTTATCTCCCTATCTCTTCAATCTATCTGCTGAACGTATCATAAAGAAAGGTGGATTCTACTTAGATGAAAGGTGGAGTGAAAAACTGGTGAAAAGAACATTATTTGAGATATGCAGATAACACTAAATTACTGAGAGAAAATAGTGAAGACCTAAAATGGCTACTGATGAAGGTTAAAGTACCAAAGCAGGATTACAGCTGAACATCAAGAGGACAAAAATTATGACTACCGGGGAATTTCCCAGCTTTAAGGTTGATGATGAAGAAACTGAAATTATTAAAGTTTATTAAAGATTGGTTCAATCATCAACCAAAAGGGAGACTGCAGCCAAAAAATCTGAAGAAAAAGGAGCCTGGAAAGGGCAGCCATGAAGGAGCTATAAAACATGCTGCTGACCAAGATCAAGATAACTCATACCATAGTATTCCCCATTACTATGTATGGATATGAAAGTTGGACAATGAAGAAAGCTGACAGGAAGTTGACTCATTTGAAGTGTGGTGTTGAAGAAGAATTCATGGTTATCATGGACCATGGGTAAGCCTGAACTCTTCCTAGAAACTAAAATGACTAAACTGAAACTATTGTAATTTGGTCACATTATATGAAAAAGAATATTTACTGGATTGATAGAAGGATGGACACCGTAAAGAATAAGAGAACTAAAACAGAGAAGAGAGGACTAGTGTGTATGGCTAAGGAGTTGGGAGCTGATATAAGAATTCCAAACTCAAATCTGAGCACCAGTGTGGTGTAGCAGTTAGAATATTGGACTAAAAACTGGGAGACCCAGTTTCAACCCCCCACCATGGAAGCCTGCTGGGTAACTTCAGGCTAGTCACACAGTCTCAGAATTGTGAGGATGAAATGGACGAGAGAAGAATGTATGCTGATCTGGGTCCCCGTTGGGGAGAAAGGCGGGGTATAAATGAAGTAAATGCATAAATAACATGGATATGATGCCCATGATGTACCCAAGGGCAAACCAAGATTTCAGCCTCACATATTAACCACAATTTTTTAAAAAGCAGCTCCTTAACAAGATGCAAATTAAACAAAATTTACCTGAGGTCTGGAGTCAGAATAAGCAACAGCTCTAAAATAATCTTGAGCAGTATTATTTTGAGAGTGGTATTAAATGACGGCTCACTTTAAAGTACAATAAAAGAACTGGAAATTTAAGCCTGCAGACATTAGCAGGCTCATTAGCAGAAAGCCATCAACTGCTGTCACGCCTTCTGGGATTCTACATTCTATATAAAGAGATCCTGAATCCTGCAGCAAAATACATTCTAATCTGGCTTCCTATCAAGTTCTTTCTATGTGTATAGTTTCAGGCAGTTTGTTCAACATTTATGCCCTTGTTTGACATTTATGCCTTTGCAGAAAGATAGTGGTTTTTGTTTTTAAATAGCTTCTTAGAGGAGAACAATGGAACTCAAGTTACTGCCTTTGGAGCACATACCTCACAACTACTCCTAAAGATTTTAGTTACAACCAAAGTACTACAGGATGAACATTCTTCATGGTTATTCACCACACAACTTGAACAATGCGAACCTTGGTATTTATTCATATGAGACTTTTAAAAAATCAGAGTACATCTTATAGTGTAGAGTGTGAGGAACGAGAACAGATGGTAAAATGAGGAAATGTACCATAAAAATAGGTTTACATAGGTTATTGTACACATTACAATGAAAAGTTCTCCAAACTAAGCACTTGACATGATACATGATACAAAAGTAACAAAAGTTCCCGAATAAACTATTATATTATCTGTTAGGTTAGCATTAATTACCACCACCCCCAATAGTTACTGTATGGTCTGTAATGTTTCAGGAAACAAAAAGATAACATAGCACCTTCCAGTGCTAAAAATGCCAGCCATTTCTTCAAAAACAGGTCTGAGTCTTTCAAACTGAAGTACGTGTACATCTAAATCCCAATGAAATCTTATATATAACATGTATACACAAAATATATTTATTATTTTTTTTAAAAAAAACACAATAAGTGCTCTCAAAAAGAGCCATTGTCATTGCTTTCTTTAACTGCCAATCTCAGTTTGGTCTGGTTATTCCATATTCCATTGTGAGGCTAGGGTAAAAGGCACCTTATTTGACCAAAACCCTTTTTCTTAATATGCAAAATAGGAATTTCCTTGCATGTGCACTTACACAATTGCAACCTAGAAGAATTTCAAGCAATATGCTAAGCGTATATGTGCTTGCTTTTGCAGAGAGTCTCCTTTCCTGTTGGGCAATCCCTAAATGAGAATGGTGACTTAAATCTACAAGCAACAGAGGGGCAAGAGTGGGAAGAGATTTTCAAAGAGAGGCCAGTCTGAATCAATAACCAATCAAAGAGAAATCAGTCTACTGAAAGTGGATAATAACCACCCTAGGACAAAAATGGTAGGGACCTAACAGAAGCAGATTAGGAAGAGATGGCAAGAATATACAGAAGAACTATACAAGAAGGATCTCAATGTCCTTGACAACCACAATAGTGTGATCACTGACCTCAAGCCAGACATCCTGGAGTGCAAAGTCAAATGGGCCTTAGAAAGCATTACTAACAAAGCTAGCAGAGGTGATGGTATCCCAGCTGAGTTATTCAAAGTCTTAAACGATGATGCTGTTAAAGTGCTGCACTCAATATGCCAGCAAATTGGGAAAATGCAACAATGACCACAGGATTGGAAAAGGTCAGTTTACATTTCAATCCCAAAGAAGGGCAATGCCAAGGAATGTTCAAATTATCGCACAACTGCACTCCTTTCACACACTGGCAAGGTCATGCTCAAGATCCTACAAGCTAGGCTTCAGCAGTACGTGGATAGAGAACTGCCAGAAGTACAAGCTGGGTTTTGAAGAGGTAGAGAAACTAGAGATCAAATTGCCAACATTTGCTGGATTATGGAGAAATCAAGGGAGTACCAGAAAAACATCTATTTCTACTTTATTGACTACGCTAAAGCCTTTGATTGTGCGGACCACAACAAACTCTGGCAAGTCCTTAAAGAGAAGGGAGTACCAGACTACCTCACGTCTCCTGAGAAACCTGTATAAGGGTCAATAAGTGACAGTTAGAACCGAATATGGAACAACTGATTGATTTAAGCATAGGAAAAGGAGTACGACAAGGATGTATATTGTCACCCTGCTTATTTAATTTATATGCAGAGTACATCATGCGAAATGCCAGCCTGGATGAATCACAAAATGGAATTAAGATTGCCAGGAAAAACATCAACAATACCACTCTAATGACAGAAAGTGAAGACCTAAAGAGCCTCTTACTGTAAGTGAAAGAGAAGAGTGCAAAAGTTGGCTTGGAACCCAACATCAAAAAAACTAAGATCATGGCATCTGGCCCCGTCACTTCTTGGCAAACAGAATGGGAAGTCATGGAAACAGTGACAGAATTCACATTCCTGGGATCCAAGATCACTGCAGATGCTGACTGCAGCCATGAAATTAAAAGATGCCTGTTCCTTGGGAGGAAAGCTATGGCAAACCTAGACAGCATAATAAAAAGTAGAGACATCACCCTGCCAACAAAAGTCTGTATGGTCAAAAGTCCATATGGTCCGTATTCCCAGTAGTAATGTATGGCTGTGAGTGTTGGACCATAAGGAAGCACTGAAGAATAGATGCTTTTGAATTATGGTGCTGGAGAAGACTCTTTAGAGTCCCTTGGACTGCAAGGAGATCAAATCAGTTAATCCTAAAAGAAATCAACTCTGACTGTTCCCTGGAGGGCCAGATACTGAAGCTGAAGCTCAAATACTTTGGCCACCAAATGAGAAGGGAGCACACACTGGAGAAGACCCTGTTGCTGGGAAAGACTGAAGGTAAGGGAAGAAGGGGACAGCAAAGAATGAGATGGTAGTGTTATAGATGCAACAAACATGAAATTAGGCAAACTCCAGAGGATGACGGAAGACAGGATGGCCTGGCATGATGTGCCATAGGGTCACGAAAAGTCAGACACGACTGTATGACTGATGAACAAGGACCACCCTGACCCGGGTAGCCCAGGCAAGCCCAATCTCATCAGATCTCGGAAGCTAAGCAGGGCCGACCCTGGCAAGTAATTGGAAGACAGACCTCCAAGGAATACCAGGGCTTGGGATGCAGAGGCAGGTTATCAAGCCATCTCTGAAAAAGTCCAAGCCGTCAGTTAGGTGTCACCAGAAGTCACCATGACTTCCAGGCATGCAAGCACATAAACAAATATGTACATACTAGGAATAAGGCCCGTTGTGGAAATAAATACAACGGGCTCTAGAAAGAGGCTCTGGGAGAGTACCCCGGCTTTGGGCACTCAGTGACAATTTGCTGTGGCAATCTCAGCAGGGTATAATGACAGAGTTCACCATTTTCTCCAGAGGAACTGATCTTTGCTACCTGAAGAGCAGTTGTAATTTTGAGTGATCTCCAGCCCCCACCTGGAGATTGGCAACAATGGTTCCACATCAGGGAATGGCTGGTTTGGAGGGTGGAGTCTATGGCATCGTACCTGTCTGAGGTGCCACCCCTCTTCAAACCTCACCCTCTCCAGGCTCCATCCCTCAAATCTCCAGGAATTGCCCACCTGAAGTTGGCAACCTGATCAGGACTGGGCCCAATGAGTTTTCTCCCAAAGGCCAACATAGGTGTGGAAAAGGCCTTTTACTGACAGAGGAGAAAGTACAGGTGCCAACTCTGATTAGGGAAATACCTGGAGATTTGGGGGTGGATCCTGTGGAGGGCAGCATTTGGGGTGTGTGTGGAAGGACTCAGCAGGGTATAATGCCATAGAGTCTACCCTCTAAAGCAACCATTTTCTCCCGGGGAACTGTCATCTGGAGGTCAATTGTAACAGTGGGAGATCTCCAGGTCCTACCTGGAGATTGGCAACCTTAGGGGAAAGTCAGCCACACAGCAGGGAGTTGAAGAAAATGGTTTGATGGTCGCTGGCCCACCTCGTTAGCCAACCAGCCCTGCTGAAGCTAAGCAGGAGAAAGAGCTTTTTCCATTTATTCTGACAGGAAAGTGGCCGTTAAGGAGGGGGTTATGCTGAAAGTCCTTTGTTTTTTTACTCACAGAACCAAGCTTGGCTGCCTACCAACAGCCACTGAGGGGACAGTCCCTCATAGGAGTCAAGAGAACTGTCTTCCTCAGGAGAGAGAACTGGTCTGCCAGTAAATCTGAGTGCAAAAGGGGGAGTGGGTGGGGAAGAGGAACAGACCCAGCACCCGGCCAATGGCACGCGAGTACTCTTCAGTGGCGGCTGATGGGCCAATGGCTGAGGGAGGGCATTTTACAGCCAATAGGAGCGCATGGAATCTTATGAAACCAAAAGATAAATATTATAAGGAGAGATACACATAAAAAGTGGATAAGGACCAATTCTAAATGTTGGAGGATGGGTGGGGTAGGATTAACATAGAGCTAATCAAGGAAGGTGCAGTGTGAAAACATAAGCAGAATTCACATCTGTAAAGGGTGGGTCATGCCGAGCTATTAGCTCCTGTAGTAAGTGAGGCTTACTCAAGCCTGGGTGAGATAGTGTAGGATCTCTTGATGCATTCCAATTCAGCACTTTTGCACTGGATTCTCCCTTTGAATATCTTACATGAGGTGCACAATAATCTCTAGTACTAAGTGAATACATCTGTGGTTAACAGCAAGTAAACTAGCTAAGGGATTCTCTCCCCCCTTTAATATTCTGAACTCTTGATTAGGTCATAGAAGAATATGTCTAGCTAGAAGTGCCAAAATTTGAGCTAGAAAGTACTCTGCATGATCCCAGAGGCTGGGACTTCCATCACTTTGCATTTCTACAATTAACAAAACAATGCAAATTCATTCTTAGCCGGAGAACAAACTTGAATCTTTAAGAAGTATTTCTTCAACACACAGGCCATGAAACTAAAGCCAGTCAAGCTTCCAATGAAATCAATTATACTTCAGCTGTCCAAGTATTACACACTGTACACACAATAAAAAGCTACAAAAATACATAAACGGTAATATTTTTTCATGACTGAACTTGGCTTCAGCTCATGCAATGATGTAGTTAAAAGTACTATCTAGAAATGGTTATGCTATTTGGGATGAAACATATTTAAATGAGTATGCCTAAATTTTGGCATTCTGAAACCCTGAATCTTAATTTCTTTGATAAAATATGGCATATTTAGAAGTCCGGAAGCCAAGCAGGTCTCTCATTTCATTTCGGAATTTTGATAAGTCTTGTCGTAGTTCATTGAGGTTTTCTACGGTTGCCTGATCTGTACTTTGCATTCTCTGTCTCATGGAAGTCAAGTAACGATGAACTAAGCAGCACATCACTTTTTGGTAATTCTCATCTCTCTTTTGCTTCAGATTTTTCCACTCCTTTAAAGAAACAGTAATAGGTTAAACATGATGTACAACAAGCAGCAGGATTTTCTGAGATTAAAAACTACTGAATATTGCATATGCTGTAAAATATGCTGTATGTGGATTCAGTTAAATACACACTTATGCTTAATTATCTTCATTACAATCAAAGGAACTTAAAGGTACTTAATTTTAGCTAGATTGTGTGCTCAGTTACATGTGCTTGGTGAATGAAAATTGTTCTCATCCCCAAAGTATTACTAACTAAAAAAGCACCACTCTTACTAAACTAAGTCTGCACCTCCACCACCATTCAGTTCAGTCCTCTGGAGTTCCAAAACACCTCAGAAGATCTCTTTCTATCAACTTTGAAGGCTGACCACCCAAACAATCTTCCTAACATATTGCATGTACATGAATTATCTGGTAAGCAAATGAAGGAATGTCTGTAAAGCCATTGCAACATCAAATCATGCAATAAAACACTGGCACATAATTGCTAATCTTGTTCTGTTGACTGGGGATTATTTTGGGATATCTGGGCTAGCTACTGAAAGAAAGCTGGCTGTTAAAGAGGAAAAGTGTGTACACCCCCCCAATCCTCCCACTATCATGATGTTTCACTGTGAAGTGCTGGTCCCCATGCTGATACAGAAAACTGGGCTACAGAGCCAGCCATAACCTACACTGAGGTTTCAAAGTTGGGCGTAAAAAACCCCAAACAGCAACTAGTGATATCATCCGTGGCATGGATGCTGGCAAAACCAGTTGGAGTTTGGCTACCATTTTGGTTTGCTGCATCAGCCACAATGAATGCTGAGCCTCCTCCCTCAAGATTTAAGAGCAGGACGTCTGAAGCAGGGGCCATCATGAGAAGGCAGTGTTGATGGCGAGGGAAGACAACAGTAACCAAGAAGAGGGAGAGAAAGAAGGGGGGATTTCCCCTCCCCCTGATTCTTCATGGGTTGCTACATTAAAAAAAAAATATTTTATAGGGTAGCAGGAAAATCCTGGAAAATTTCTACAGCCAGTCTTTGGATTTTGCTGCAAGGCTGTACAGGACAGGCATACAGTTAGAGTACAGTGTTTCTCCTTATCTACAACAAAAAATTGCTAAAATTGTGGCCTTCAGTACCACTGATGGCCTATATGACTTGAAAATAAATGATCCTAACTTTAGTTGCTGTAGAGTTTCCGGGTTGTGTGGCCATGGTCTTGGCACTGTAACTTTGTAAAACATTTCTTTGTAAACAGAAACAGAAAGGAAGAAAGAACATCCCTCTGTACCAAGGATGCTCCTTCAACTATTTTTACCTACCAGAGAGAGCTCTAGTAATTATTGTACCTAATGACAGGGTACCTTGAATATGTTTACTCAACACAGCTTTAAAACTAAGCAGCTTCAGTGTTTCTTCCTTTGACTATTTTATTTTGATGCAACATGGGACAAGTTTAAAATTAGCACACCATGTGGGAAATCTAACAAATTTGCACTGTTTTTAGAATTGACATTACATTTCGCTGTAGGAAAAGATCATTTGCCTTGATTGTATTTGCATATCCAGCCTTGTAATAAACAATGGAAAACAAAACTTAAAAAATGCAAAAGCAGAAAGAACTTCAGGTACTGCTCTCATAAGACTCCTGATTAACCTGTGCAGAAGTTACCACCTCAGAGGCTTAATACTCATCACATCCCACTGGAGAAGATACCGAGAACTGCACAACCTCAATATATAGTATGTTCATTTCTGTGATCCCAAAACCAGGAAGAGACCTTTATTTGGCTATGACTTACAGACTAATCTTGATAATCAACAGTGTGACTGCAAATTTTCTGTAACGTGGGCTCCTGAGACCTGGAATCCCAGTTTGCGGGGAGGAAACAAACTCCACTCTGCCCAAGTGCCTGCATTTTGAGCTCACAGTGAACTACAGTTTGATTAAAGGATACCCAAACAAGCAAGCCTTCAACTGTGGTACACACAAGAGGAGAAGGGAGTGGGGTTTAGTTTATTATATTACTGCCTTTCTGCCCTGGTAAGGGCACTCAAGAATAAAAATCACATTATAAATAGTATCAGATACTTTATAGATTTAACACCCAACCGCTCCAACTAAAATGTCATCGGCACTGCACAGTCATGACCACTAACTACATTCATGATGATCAGGAACAAATGTGTTTGCCATAATATATGAATATGGCCTAAAACCTTTCAGTGAGGCAATTCTGGAAAGCTATTATTGTCTGCTTTTTCTATCCTACTGTGGTCTTCCAGAAACCTGCAGCATGCCAGGTGTAACTGGGGAAAAACAAAGCTAGCATCAGCATGGCTAGTTGTGCTGCAATAGATATGGATATAGGTATCATAAGCAACTACTAAATTAGAGCCTGTAATATCACATATGGCATTAAAAACAATGGTAGTATTACAGATTTTGTAATGACAAGAATATTCAGATATTTCAACAGTAAAACCTTATTTGTAGATATGTATATATAGGTTTTGGTTTGTTGTTAATTACCGAAGTTCATTATTTGTCATGAAGGACAATTTAAACTAACAGTTTAATTGGATGTCTTGTCATGTAACTATGAAAACATTTCATTACAACAAATTTATTACCTTTAAGCTATTCTGCCGCTTGACTTTGCCAGATGATGTATGAGAACAAATCCATTTACTGAGGCTGTTAAATAGATAGCAGATAGTCTTGGGAGAAGGAATGATATTGAAAGGTGGAGGTAATGTACATTTGTCATCAAAGTAGCTAAGCCAGAGCTTGGCACGAGCAAACTTCCATTCTTTGTCCTCATGATTCTAAATGATTGAAAATGACAGATTTCAGAGATTCTTCTAAACCAGGATTTAAAATTACACCACTGCATTTAAATGTTTAGTAAGGACCAATTTGTGACAAATGAATGTGATTACAAATACATTTATTGAAAAGGACAGACAATTTCAATCCAGAGATATTTTCTTAGAGATGACCATATACAGAGTCTCACATTTCAGGGCTTGACATTCACCATAAACCTGGAGACCAGATCCACATGTATGTTTCTCACACTGCAGGAGTCTATGAAAGCTGCTATTCAGATCACAGCCCTTGTGTTTCAGACTATATTCCTCAGGAGCCCATATCCTCCTATGACATGAGGTGTAAATAATTACATGAGATTATGTGTGCTATGTGCTTCAGGCACATTTTGTACGGTGTAGGTATACTTATGATGAAATATAAAAAAGGAAATAATCATAACACATTTATTTGGGGGGTTTTTTACAGTTCAACTTCTGAACCATGCAGAACTTGGCCTCCTCATCATTACAGATTCGTTTCTCTGCTATGCATGCTCTTCGAAGTGCATAAAGAGTTCTCCACTGACCCAATAGGTATGAGGTATTAGCTGTACATGAAAAAGAGAACTGCTACAACGCGATGGTAGAAATTTATTACTTCACAAGTTTCCAGTACTGCTAAAGCATGTGTATATTCCAACACAAAAAGGATTTTTTTTACTTTGTTGTGGCTAAAATACAAAAAATACCCTCCAATCACCCCGGTGCTACCTAGTTGTGTTAAGGTTTTCCACTAAATCTCCCAAGTTTCTTCACAACTGGTAATAGGTGTCCTTTGAGTAGTCATCTGCATACTCATATTGAAAGGCTTTGTGCCTCAGCAGAGCTTCTGTTTGGACATGACTAACTTTTACACATGAAAATTTTCCCCCTCTAGAGGCAGAGTGCCAAGTGTGTATGCCTAGGGGAGAGAAGTTGCTGCTTCCTGCTAAGTTCTTCCCAAAAAGAAATACCAGAGCAAGTTAAAAAACACCTGTTACCAGAAAGGAGGGCAAGTTGTGTGAATGAAGGGAAGACCACTAGAGGAACATCAGCTACAGACAACTTGTTTTTCTTCTTCAAGGTCTCTGCATATCATACTAAGGGCAAAAACAAGCTGTCTTATCTAGAAGCAGGTATAGGTATAGTTAATATCCCATTAAGCCATTAAGCCAAAAGACACATCTGCTCTAGTTACAAAATGTATGACATTGTGCCTCAGTATAAGGCGAAAGGCTGGGCTCAGGTGGCTGCCATGCAGTGTTCTGGAAGAGGAATTCCTCTACTGAAGGCAGAAGATATAGTAGTAGCTCCTCTGGAATGACCTCTGACAGTACCATGCATTGTCTCTATGGCAGTGGTCTTCAGACACATGAGTCAAGATCCTGAGTTTCTTTAAAGCAAGAGTGCAGAGTCCACAGTACCTTCTTACTGAGTTTCAGGTCAAAGGGTTTCTCCATTAGCTGTATGAGGACCAGCTGTAAGTCCTATCATGGTTTAGGTGGTGAAACTGGGGGTGATTTAAAACTAGTAAGGCCCTTGAAGAATTGCTTTAGCTGGAAGGGAGGGAATGAAGGAGGAGGAGGAAACGAAGAAGAAGAGTTGGATTTATACCCTGCCCTTCACTCAGAGTCTTAGAGCAGCTTACAATCTCCTTCCCTTCCTCTTCCCACAACAGACACCCTGTGAGATAGGTGGAACTGAGAGCTCTGAGAGAACTGCTCTTGAGAGAACTGCTCTGAGAGACTCACCCAAGGTTACCCAGCTGGCTGCATGAGGAGTGGGGAATCAAACCTGGTTCTCCAGATTAGAATCCACTGCTCTTAACCACTACACCAAACTGGTGAATAAATAGGAAGTGGCCATGCACCAGCATGCATGATGCATGAACAAACTACTTCATATTAATATTTGTAACACACTTAAACCAGTCAGAACCAAGTTATTCAAACCTAGTTAAGAATGTAACAGTTCATTTGGATCAAACCAGTGGTTAATCTAGTTCAGCATCCTATTTCATACAGTGGCCCAACCAGTCACCCTGGAAGGCCAACAACAGGCAACAGAGGCTGAGGCCTTTCCCTGATGTTGCCTCCTGGCACTGGCATTCAGAGGTTTACAACTTGTGAATATGGAGAGTTCTGCCAATCATCATGGATAGTAGCCACTGATGAATCTGTCTAATCCCTTTAAAACCCTCTGTCTGCGGCCATTACTGCATCCTCTGACAGTGAATTCCACATTTTAATCACTGACTGAGCAAAGCAGTGTTTCCTCTTGTCCACCCTGAGTCTACTGCTTATAAACTTCACTGGGTGCCCCCAAGTTCTAATATTTTGAGAGAGGGAGAAATTTTTTTTATCTCTGTCCATTCACTGCTGTGGGACACTAGATCAACATTTTCACTGAGCTATCCACTATGATCCCAAGGTCCCTTTCCCTCTCAATCTCAGCTATTTCAAATCTGGGGATTCTTCTTCCAGTATGGATCATCTTATACTTACCTTTACTGAGCTTCATTTGCCACACTGTTGCCCAATCACCCAATTTGTAGAGATCCTCCTGGAGCTCTTCAGCTTAGGTTTTCACCATAATGAATAATTTTGTGTTACCTGCAGACTTGGCTACTACAATGCTCACCTCCAGTTCCAGATCATTTATGAACAAATTAAATAGCACTGGCCCCAGTACAGATCCTTGTGCGGCCCCATTGCTTACTAGTTAATCAAAGTAATGGTTGTGCATAGCAGCCAAGACTGTACTTCAGTATAATAAAATGTGTTTTTTAAATACTTACTGCTATCAGTTGAAAGCTTTTATGAAGCATCGCCACTAAGAGCTTGGTGAGGACAATCACCACTACTACATTATATGTGCCAACAATAACAGCACCCACAAAAGACTGCAGTTCTTCACCATAACTAAATCTGGTAACAAATACTGCTACATGTGCAAGGGAGAATATATACCAGAACAGGGCAAAACAGGTGCCAATAAACCTGAAAAAAGAGAGAAATGTGTGGTTAGATGACCCACAAAGACGCAAGAGGGAAAAAACCACCTAGCATGCATTCAAGGTTAGAACATTTTCTCCTAGGAAAGCAAAATTATTCTAAGGTACTACAAGGGCTTTGAACTTATTATTAGGATTCAAATCCAGTTTAAGATTTTAAAAATTAGTATTTTCATTTTAGTTCATCTGAGTGTTCAAATATTAAGTGCTATTCATATGAAATTATGTCATATTCTAATGACAGAAGAAATGTGTGTACCACCACAGGTGGAATGATGAGTTATAATGCGCATTACCAAGTTATTAAGTTAGCTCAGTTATTCAAAAATATTTAACAAAAATTATGTTTGGGGAGAGGTCAACAGTTGACTACCCTGTATTAAACTGATGGCTTGCTAAGGGTTCAAGGCTGATTGATTCATATTTTCTCAATAAGTGCTAAAGCATAGAAGTCTTCCTGATTAGATAATGAAACTGCACTCTGAATTTGGACAGACTGGGCTGAGCTTTTAGTTGGTCTAAAACTGGGGTTTAACAGATGATCTTTGAACACGCTTATGCAGGAATAGTAGTTGAGCTGCCTGTGTTAGGAATTTGTTTGCTGCCAATACGCTCTGCTCATGTATTTGTCACAAAAACACAGTCATTACAATGACTTAACAAGTTTCCAGTACACTCTGCAAAGAAAGCTAAGCCATGTAATCTTGTCTCAGATTTCTCACCATTTTGGAAAGTGAGAAGAAATGAAATCAGCACATTATTTTTTTCAGTGAGTTGTGTTGTACACTACACAAACACAATGGATGCCAATAACACTTATTACAGGAACCTGCACTTTTGCCAAGGACTTTATGGGTGAAGCCTGCACCTCACAAGCATTATACAAGGAAAGTACACTTAAAATCACAGCATAAGATACTGGGGTTGCCTAAGCAGAAGGAGTTAATCATTCTCACCTTCCCTTTCCCAAACAACCCTCATGCAACCCCATGGACCAACAGCCATTAGGCACAGTGAATGGCAGTAAAGAGGGGGAATAAGGCAAAGAGGTCCGCAACCTCATTCTCGTGCCAACAGAGCTCTTATTCCATCACTTTTTTTCTGCCCAGCTTTCTGCTAGCTCAAGAGTAAGGTAGGGGAAATTTCACTCAATTCCTCCACTGCAGACCCATATGTAAGGTGGGTTTTGTCCATGGAGGACCCCCAGCATTGCCTTGGGGAAAGGACTTCAGAGGACTCCTCTGAAAAGAGGAAGTTGGAAAGATTTGTCAACATTAGTGTCTTCTATTTGTGCAGCCAGAGAATCCAACCCAATGGGACTTAAAATGTGTGCTCTTATTTTAACAGGACTTTGCTTTCACAGGATTGTATTCTACAACAAGAGCGTTGAAGATATCAACACAGCAAAGAAATTGGTGATACAGTGCCCTGAGCTTAATTGGTGTAGTGTAGTGTATAGAAGAGTGAGCTGATTTATCCCAGTTTCAATTTTGCCCCTGCTGAGAACTCACTTTGTAGGCAAACCCCTATTTCTCCGCTTCAGTCATAGGCATCAAGTACGGGGGGTGCGGGGGTGCGAGCCATCCCCAAAATTTTCCAGGAGAGACTCAGCCTTCCCAGGGCAACCAGTGCCACCTATCATGTCCCTGGGCGGCAGCAGGCTTCATTTTCAGCAGCCAACGCCAAGTAGCAGGACAGAGGTGGCGACTCCTCCTTGCTGAGCACTCATTCCTTGAGGGCTCAGGAAAGAGCGCGGGGTGAGATTGCTTCACCATCTCCCCCCCGCACTTCTACCTCGCCTCTCTCCTATCTTTTGCAACTTTGGTTTCTTTCCAATCCTCCCCCCCACCGCCCCCGCCGTTCCTTCGCAGCTGGAGGCCAATCTCTCCAAAAACTCTCTCCTCAACATCTGCCTGACCCCCCTCCTTTCCCTGTGGGATCAAAAGCAGCACAAACAGCCCCGGAGCCACCGGGACGCTAATGGGAACGTGGAGAATTCAAAACACCACCCAGCCAAAGTGAGACAGGAGTGTGTGTGTGCACGTGCATAAAGAATGCGGGAGAGGAGCTGCAAAAGGAGGGGGGAATGTTTTCTTTTCAAGGAATACCATCGGGTCGGGGTGGGGGAGGTGGCATGGTCCAGTGTTCGCTCTAAGCTGAGTTAGTGTGAGCTAATTTTTTAGCCTCCAGCTCACACATTTTTGACTTAGCTCTCAGGAACCATCATCCCTGCTTGCCTCTCCCAGCACTGCTTTCGGCAGCGAGCCAGCTGTTTCTGTCCAGGCCTTGGGCAGTCTGCTTGCTGGCTCTGCCCTGGCCTTGGAGGTGCCCAGCCTGCCTCTGTGTGTCTGCCCAGAGCTGCTGTGTGACTGCCATTCCCGGGTCCTGCCTTTCCCTGGGGAGTTCCAGGGGGGGCATGGGGTTGCCTCCTCGAAACCCAGCTGCTCAGAAGGCTGCGATGCTGGGCACAGGCAAGAAAAGAAGCCACCGAATCTTTATGCTTGGGAGATGAAGGGAGCAACAATGCACTGGAGGAGGTAACTTTTGAGAGAGAGGACGTGGGCGTGGCAGGAGAGTGCACACGCAAGTGAGGGATGGCATGTAAGATCCAGCGCTTCTGCCTTGAGGGTGGCTGCATTGAATAGGTGGGGTGCACGTGTTTTCTGTCAGTTTAGCTCTCATTTAACTCAGCATCGAAAGCCAAGTTTGCTGTTTTTTCAACAACTTTGCCAAGTTCTGGATGCTGTATGCCAGAGGCCACAAGCAGTGGGTTTTCTTTTGTATAGCTATTGAGAATAGCTAGAAAGTTCCAGTTGTGGCTTTGCACAGAGAATTGTAACTCTCGTGAACATGCTGATGTATAAGATGGTTTTCTTCCCTCTTTCTGTTTATTCACCATTTGCAGGGCTGGCTCGCCTAGGGCACAAGCCCTGCAGGGGCGCCAAAATGCCCCCCGCCACCCCTGTGAAAAGCCCCCTTCCCGCCCAGCGCCAGCTTTCCTGGGCACCTTGCAGCTGCGGCGCCCAGGGCGGCCGCACTGGAGAAGGGCGGGGTCGACGCCCGCCCTTCTCTAGCTTCCTGGGCGCCTCACAGCTGCGAGTGCCCAGAAGGGCGCGGGAGGTTAGAGCGGCGCCAGCCCCACCCTTCCCTGGCTTTCCTGGGTGCCTTGCAGCTGCGAGGCGCCCAGGAAAGCCGGCACTGCCAGCACTGGGAGGGAAGGGCGGGGGTTAGAACCCCCACCCCTTCCCTGGCTTTCCTGGGCGCCTCGCAGGTGCGAGGCGCCCAGGAAAGCGGCGCTCCGCCATCTCCAGGCCCCACCGGGAGGTTGGCATCCCCAGTGGGGTGGGCAACCCAGGCTGTCCTGCCTAGGGCACCAAGACACCTGGGGCCGGCCCTGACCATTTGGATTCTACTCAAATGATCCTGGACTACTGTAGGGGATTCAACAAATCTTTATGAAGGTGGTAGATCTTATTTTACTAGAGGTTTGGTTGTTGCCTTTCAAAACAATATATCTTAAATGTGCAGAAAAAGTATTTAAGAGTGGAAAAGTTCTTGAGATATTAATGCTGTGGAGCCTTGTAAGAAGAAAAGGAATAAAGGAGGGCAATAAACAAAATATGAGACTTTTAAAAACCTCAATAAAAATGCTGGGAGTTGAGGGGGGACTCAAAGGATGTTGCTTTTAATACAGATTATGAAAACAGGCATTATGGATCCTACCAGACAGTAGGGTTTTGGTATTTAAAAAAAATATCTATAACTGAATTATATGATTTGTGACTGCCTAATTATTTTCTGCTGGCTAGAACAGCAGTGCAGTGAGGAGGGGAAAAGAAGTTGTAATGAGAGAGAGAAATGTGCCTTAGAAAGAAGCACACATCTGTAAGCTGGGCAAGAGAAAGCTTTTAAGTTACATTCAGGAGAGAGAGAGAGAGAAAGAGAGAGAGAGAGGGGTATATAGTGACAGATGAGCTGGAAACTGCAATGGAGTCTGTAGCTCAGATTTTACCATTTGGTCAAACTGTCCAGGGAGCCAAGATGGACCATTTTTAATTTCCCATCCGCTCTAAAACTGACCCAAGCAGCAGAATCTGTTCTGAGGGACTGGAATGACAACTCACAGCGTGGAATGACAGGACAGCCCCTGGGAATAGGCTCAGTGCTCTGGGATATAAGTTTGAAGTGAGACAAGGATTACTGCTACTCTGTACATTGCTCAGAAATTGAGTGCACAGCAACTGTTTGGTATTCTGGCTCAGAGACTCCAGTCCTGCATCTGGGATACCATGATTTAGTAAATTTCAGTATGAAGTCACCCTTATGAATAGGGCAGAAACAAGACTCCTGTAAATGAATGTGCAGGAAAACTTTTAGAATGTTCCCCTACAGGCTTTTCTGTGTTGCCCTCCTTTCAAATTTGTGACCATCTGTTTGTCTTTTGCACATGGTATGTATATTTGCAGCTCTTAAAGTGACTATTCTAAAAGTGAGTTTAAATAAAGGACACAGCAGGAGACAGCTGAGATACCACCTTAACCACTGGCCAATTCTCACCTTTTAGCCCAGCACAGGGGCATGGCTGGGGGGGTTCCCAGCCCGCCTAAATTTCTGGGGAGCCCTTTCCTAAATCCCACATGGCTCCGTCTCCATAGATAGTGACAGTGGCCTGTGATGTCACTGGCTCCTCCCCATGATGCCACTGGGCCTCGGTTCTTTTAAGGACCTAGCTTAGCAATGCCTCTAGCCCAGCCCCAGCCCCTCCCCCCGGAAAATTAGAAAGTCTACGCCCTTGGCTTCAGTCCCAGTCTAAAGGAAACACTTGACCCACTTTATAGGATAGCAATTCTGCTTCACAACATAAATTGCAATGTATGTGAAGCATTTGGCATATTCTAAACCACTATATAAATGCTAAGTATAAATGCTATGTCACCAGCTTAGTGACACAAAGTCCTACCTTCAGAAATGTTCTAGTGTTGAAAGATATATTAAAGAATTTAATAATTAATTTTTGCCACTGCCTTATCAATGAACTCTCTGCAACTCACGAGTGGAATGTGTCATTGCTTTGCTGTTCGCAAAAGATCCCAGCACAGTCCTTCTCTTCATCCACAGTGAATCCTTTGTCATAGAGTTGGGTCAATCCAATAGTGAATGAGAACAATACAAGAAGAAACATTCCAAGAAATTTTCCAAAGTCTTGCAACATCTGCCCCATTGAAATCTGTAGAACATATTCATTATTATCAAACTACTACACACCAAACACACCAAACTTGCATGTCAAAACCTATTATGAAAGCAGGATATAATTCCAGCTGAACTTTACACTGCAAAATAATTAAATAGTTAAGCAGCTGTATTAAATACTATTAAACTACTAGAGACCCCTGCATTAAAATGGTTCATTTTTTTTGTCTTGCTTTGTGTAATCTGCCATCAGTAGTCAAGTACAGACTATATTTTGAATTACAATAGTACAGTTTAAGTGTAACAAATAATGGATTGAATCCAAAAGTTGTTTTCTGCCAGTGGAAAGGGGGAGCAATTTTGGCAACTCTACCCTTTTACTGCAGCCCACTGAGTTCCTTGAAATGCTGCTACTGTGTGGAGGGAGCCTCAGGAATAGTTTTAGGGACAAATGACTTGTGGATTTCTGCCACTAACTGTAGCAGGCAGAGTAATTACTTTTAGTCATGAGATATCTTGGACCATAACACATATAGACTTCCACATGGGTTATCTGCCCCGAGAACAAAGGGAAGGGGTTTGCTTCCCCACAGTGGCATAGTATATTTGCGTATCTCCTGGGTTCTCCCTGGCTTTACTCCAGTCCTTCTCAAAACTGCTTTGTTCTAAAGTTTTGAGAAAGATTGATGTAAAGCTTAAACAGCTGCTGTGTGGATAGGAAAGTTTGGATTTTGCCACCCATCTGATGGCTATTTTTTCTTGATGCTGTTCCTGCAGGGGCCATTTCTTCCATTAAAAAATAATCAGTTCCATATTGTTATATCAATATACCATTGTAACAATAAGTGAAACACACTCCGTGAATTCCCCATTTTCGTTATTTTTAAATGTAGGTATCTAGCCCCTTCAGTTGCAGAGGTATATGGGGAAAGGCATATTGCCGCAGCAGTAGGTGCTAGAGACTTGTTTTTAAAAAATTAAAGCTGAGTTTTCTCAGAACCTGTTTTACTTATCATTGTAACAGTATATCAATATAACAATGTGAAATTGATTATTTAAAAAAAAATCTAAGAATCCCAAGAGGATGGGGGATGGTTGCTACTGGGGGACTTGGACAAGAAAATCTACCATGTGGAAGCCCCCATTGCCATTTAGCTGTATCGGCAGCCGTACAAGTAAATGGAGAAATCATACAAGCCTTTTCCCATATCGGGAACCAATGAAGAAAAGGGGGGGACCACACCAAGGCAAAACAAAGAAAAATGAAACAAAGTGGTGCAGAGGGAATGGAATATTTAATAGTTATACTATACGTTTCACATACCTGATGAAGCTGTATACAAAACATGTAGGGGTTAAATAAGTATTAAATATTCCACTCCCTCGCCACCATTTTGTTTCTTTTTCTTCCATATGAGAAACAACCATACATATGAAACAAAATTTCTGTCCTTGTAATTTTATGCATGTTCACTTCGAAGTAAATCTCATTGTATTAGTGGATCTTATTCCCATGCAAGTATACACAAGATTGCAGTTTATGATCAAAACGTTTTAAAGTTTGGGATCTAAAGTCTCTACAGCAACCCTAAAATAAAAATAAATGAGAAAGAATATGGCACTGTGTTTGGAGCACTGCAGAAATAATTGAGGGCCCAGGTATTTGTCACGGTTCTGAAAAGTTAATACAATTGCAGACCTTACCTTGTTTATTTAACTACAATGTAGCCCTTGATTCCAACGATCAAAATAACAGATACAACTTACTAATAGTTTGTACATATTTTAAAAGAAAGTACTTTCAAAACCAATCTTCTAGCAAAAACTGTTAACTATACATAACATCAGTTACTAATGAATAGCTAATTAAAATAATGATTAAAGATTAAAGATTCTAATACAGCACATTTCCCTGCTATGAAAGTATCCACAAAAAGATGTTGAAGGAATATGCTTTTGATTTCACTGAAGGGATGCAGTGCTATATTTTATTGGCATCTGAAGGTAATGACCTACTTTTGGAAAACAGTATGGAAATTATTGCTCAATCTATGGTTGTCAACAACAGCAACTAAAGCTTCAGTGTGTCACTGAATAGGGTAAGTGTTAGCTGTTTATATATACCTGGAATTCTGATTTCACTACATAGAAGACCAATAAAAATATGTTAAAGATGCAACACATAAATAAATATGTACGTTACATAGTGAACTTCAGAATGAATGGGCACTTGTTATGGCAATGTGGCCTGCATCCTTAATATACTGTTAAGTCCACTGAGTGTTATCAGTAAGGAGTTTGCTATAGAAAAATGTGATTAAAAACTTCAAATAGTGAAACAAAACAATAATTAAAAGCAGGGGTCTTTTCGTAGAAAAAGAGCTGCAGGAGCTCATTAGCATAACTCATTAGCATATGTCACACCCCCTGACATCACCGGAAGTATGTCAGAAGGCCACACCCCCTGACATCACCGGAAGTGTGCCAGAAGGCCACACCCCCTGACATCACCGGAAGTGTGTCAGAAGGCCACACCCACCACTCAGGCTCCACCCCCAAAATCTCCAAAGTATTCCCAACTCAAAGCTAGCGAGCCTATCTGATGGCATACAAAAATGTATGAGCCAGAGGCTAAAAAACTGTTAGCTAGCTTGCACTTAGAGGGAACACTGGAAAAAACCCTGGGGCCCTCAGGAGGTCCATCAGCAGGGCCAGAACCCCAGGAGCCCTCCGACTCTTACCCCCAAGCACCAAGAATGCAGAGCATCGCTGCCCCAGACATAAAAACATCATGTTGGATCAGGCCAGTGGCCCGTCCAGTCCAACACCCTGTGTCACACATCAGCCAAACATACCAGGGGACCTCAGGAGGTCCACCAGTGGGGCCTGAACCCCAGGAGCCCTCCGACTCTTACACCCCAAGCACCAAGAATGCAGAGCATCACTGCCCCAGACATAATAACATCATGTTGGATCAGGCCAGTGGCCCGTCCAGTCCAACACCCTGTGTCACACATCAGCCAAACATGACAGGGGCCCTCAGGAGGTCCACCAGTGGGGCCTGAACCCCAGGAGCCCTCCGACTCTTACCCCCAAGCACCAAGAATGCAGAGCATCGCTGCCCCAGACATAAAAACATCATGTTGGATCAGGCCAGTGGCCCGTCCAGTCCAACACCCTGTGTCACACATCAGCCAAACATACCAGGGGACCTCAGGAGGTCCACCAGTGGGGCCTGAACCCCAGGAGCCCTCCGACTCTTACACCCCAAGCACCAAGAATGCAGAGCATCACTGCCCCAGACATAATAACATCATGTTGGATCAGGCCAGTGGCCCGTCCAGTCCAACACCCTGTGTCACACATCAGCCAAACATGACAGGGGCCCTCAGGAGGTCCACCAGTGGGGCCTGAACCCCAGGAGCCCTCCGACTCTTACCCCCCAAGCACCAAGAATGCAGAGCATCGCTGCCCCAGACATAGGAACATCATGTTGGATCAGGCCAGTGGCCCGTCCAGTCCAACACCCTGTGTCACACATCAGCCAAACATACCAGGGGACCTCAGGAGGTCCACCAGTGGGAGCCTGAACCCCAGGAGCCCTCCGACTCTTACACCCCAAGCACCAAGAATGCAGAGCATCACTGCCCCAGACATAATAACATCATGTTGGATCAGGCCAGTGGCCGTCCAGTCCAACACCCTGTGTCACACATCAGCCAAACATACCAGGGGACCTCAGGGTCCACCAGTGGGGCCTGAACCCCAGGAGCCCTCCGACTCTTACACCCCAAGCACCAAGAATGCAGAGCATCACTGCCCTAGACATAATAACATCATGTTGGATCAGGCCAGTGGCCCGTCCAGTCCAACACCCTGGTGTCACACATCAGCCAAACATGACAGGGGCCCTCAGGAGGTCCACCAGTGGGGCCTGAACCCCAGGAGCCCTCCGACTCTTACCCCCAAGCACCAAGAATGCAGAGCATCGCTGCCCCAGACATAGGAACATCATGTTGGATCAGGCCAATGGCCCATCCAGTCCAACACCCTGTGTCACACATCAGCCAAACATACCAGGGGCCCTCAGGAGGTCTACCAGTGGGGCCTGAACCCCAGGAGCCCTCCGACTCTTACCCCCAAGCACCAAGAATGCAGAGCATCACTGCCCCAGACATAGGAACATCATGTTGGATCAGGCCAATGGCCCATCCAGTCCAACACCGTGTGTCACACATCAGCCAAAAATACCAGGGGCCCTCAGCAGGTCCACCAGTGGGGCCTAAACCCTAGAAGCCCTCCCACTCTTACCCCCAAGGATCAAGAATGCAGAGCATCAGTGCCCCAGACATAAGAATATCATGTTGGATCAGGCCAGTGGCCCGTCCAGTCCAACACCCTGTGTCACACATTTAAAGTATTGCTAAATAAAAAGAATCCTTTTGTAAATAACATCCTTTTTGTTTTGCTTGTAGGAGTAATTATTTAGCTGTAATAAGGGAAGGGGAAAGGCCCCTACTTCACTCGCAGCAAGGTAACATGGATCTTTTGGACATACCTAACAAGTGTAATTAAGCAACCTGTGTAATCTTCCTTCTTTGTTATGGTCAAAAAGTTACCTACAGTCCCATTTAGATTAGGCTGCAGAATATTCCTTCAAGAATTTTGTTTAAGGTAGCTTATTTAAGCATGCCTTGTTTGTCCTGTGTAATTTCATTTTTGCTCTGTTTCTATAGTTCAAATACAGTTCTATTCAATCAACATTTAATTAGATAGCCACAGGAAGCCCAACATAGCATGATCAAAATCTAGCCATATGAAGAGCAGCTTGACTGATAAAGCCAATGATTTAGATGAGTTTTATTACAAGTGTAAACCCTGTATCTGAACTTAAATCACAAGGCAAATCTAGACATTTTGCCTGTATAATAACTTACCTGAAGTGGCCCTAGGACAGAGCTCGTGGTATACATGAAGAAAAGTCGAAGATAACTGAGAACATTAGCAAAAGCAAACAGACCTTCTGCTACCAGTGTGGGATGAAAGGCGTCCCAATCCTTCCTCTCAGCAAAATCATGGAACTAGAATTATTAAAAGAAATTGACATTTAATTATAATATAGTAGACAATCCAGTGACAACTATTAACTGCCAGTGGCACAGCCTGGAAAGCTACAAAAATCCAGGAATATTTATTTATTTATCTTGTAAACCACCCCCCTTGCATAGGGCTCAGAGTGATGGACAATATTTCTAACAACAAAATTCACAATCCAGATGAAACAATTTAAAAACACAGTAAACATAACAGCGACAATTTGCAGATTACACTTGAATCCACCGGTTAGTGTCCTTACCCCATGTGGGGAGAGAGGGAGGGAAGGAGCCAGGCTAGATGGAGACCTTTATTGTTCTCAGCCATAAGCCTTGTGGAACATCTCTGTCTTACAGGCCCTGCAGAACTGCACTAGGTCCCACAGGGCATGAATGTCATTCAGCAGAGTTCCACCAGGTCAGTGCCAGGGCCCCAAAAGCCCTGGCTCTTGTTGAGGACAGCCAGATATTTTTCGGGCCAGGGATCACCAGTAAGTTCTTCTCCTCTGAGTGTAATGCTCTTTGGGGGGCGTATACCAGGAGAGGAGGTCCCGTAGATACGTTCATCCCAGACCATTTATTCCCCAGTGTTTAACAATCCACAATAAGATGCAAGACCACCTGAGATAAAGTATTAATTAGCAAAATTGCTGTCTTGCTGCTTTCTTATGTCCCTTTCTGTCCATAATGTAAGCTAGTTTTATTTGAATGAGATTTTATATCTTAAGGAAGTGTTTTACCAGGACAGATGTAAGTTTATTTAATTATATTAATCTGAAAGGTTCTTACATGACTATCAAGCAGAGCTAACAAGATACAGGTTTACCTTCCACTCCAAATAAAAACCAGCTCTGAAGATAGACAATGCATGAAAAAAGACTAGGAAAAGGTCTAGAAGTTCAGGTAATCCTGTCTACCTAAAGCTGTCCTTTTCATCCACTATGGGAAGATAGAGATACAACAGTTCCTCTCAGAAGCTGGCCACAGGTTCTCATCTCCAGATTCTGATTTCAGTTTCAAAAGTCCTCACTGCACCTAAACATCTTGTCAGTGTTACACTTGAATGCCATTTCAACACATCAATTAATGCTAACCAGGGTTCAGGTCAACTGAGTATTTATTCATATGACGTCATCAAAGTATATAACAGTTCAGACTTGGATAATATATACGTTCTTTTGTTTACTACAAAATACATTTTCTCTCTTCAACTTTTATTTCTTCTTACCTCTCAGATGGTAAAAATACATGTGACATGGTAATACAGGGTGGAGCAGTTTGCAACCTTTTTTCAAGTATAGAAAATGATACTCATACTTTTAATTCCATAAATATGCCAAATAGTACAATTTTATATGCTAAGTAAATTATAGATGATGCATTTGTTGTTCAATCAGTAGCAGAAGTTTAAGCTTGATAGGAAAGTAAATATTGCATACATTTCAGTTACCCCCCAATTTTCTTTTTTCAGGAGGGGCTGGAGGAAAAAAGTTTTTTCTGTGGCTTCAACACTTGCAGAAATTTTATGTCTTTAATGGAGAATAGGAATCAAGCAAGCCTTCGCAGAAAAGGGAGAAAGGTAGTATTGTGCAGATGCTCTGGCTGAAAATATGAATGGCGGCAGCAAGGGAAAACATGGGCAGTCATTTGAAAACAAAATGAGACCTTGGATGGCTGAGGATGACAGAGTTGGAGAAGCAATAGCCAAAGAAAGATCATGAAGGGCCAAGGTTGCTGAAACTTAGGAGACTGAGTTTACCTTGAGTCTCAGTAAGTAGCTCTGGATAAGCTACAATTCTAAGCCTTGCCTATAAAATGGGAATAAATAAGGTATACCAGTTTCATCCTACCCAGAAGAAATTTAACCTGGCCACAGCCAGATTTGCTCTGGTAACATCTACTGAAGTGTACTCTATGTGGGGCTCCCTTTAAAAATTCTTGAAAGCTTCAATTATTCCAAATCATAGCTGCTCAGTTGTTATTTGGGACCTGCTGCATTATGCCAGTCCTCATCTATTCCACTTTGGCTGCTTGTTTGTTTGCAGACCAAACTCAAGGTGCTGGCTTCAACTAGTAAAACCTATTACATGAAGGACAAAATACCTGAAAGATTACTTTGTGCAATAAAACCTTTGTATGCCACCTATTCATTCAATAGCAATATGTGCTGGGACTTTTCAGTGGTGACACAGATTGTGGAACATGCTCCCCCAGGAAGGTCATTTCGTCCACTCTTTGGCAACCTCAGGAAAGAGGTCAAGACTCAGTTGTTTCACCTAACCTTTTATCATATCTACAATGCCATCCTAAGTAGAAATACATCTTTCTCAATCCAATGACTTAATACACCACTGTTAAGATTGCTCCAAGGCTTCCTATATGTTTTAAGTTTTCATATGTTCTTACATTTGCTGTTTAGAAGTAATTCACTGCTGTTTCTTTTTGTCAGTTCCACTATAATCATTTTGACACTGTGCAAGCAACCTTGAGAATACTGAAATGTGGGATATAAGCATTTTAAATTAAAAAGATAACAATTAGTGGTTGCCTGATGAGCTGAATATCAAATAAGAATGCAAATCCATCTCAAAAACATTAGAATTGCTAGTTGTCATTTCTCTTCCAGTTTTCAGTGAAAGCAGATACACTCTACACATGTGTATCTACACTAGGAATTCAACCAACATAGCAAAGCCTAAGAAAATATAAAAACTAAAAGTGATATTTGCCTTAAATTCCCTATATTTTAGCACTAAATATATAGACTGAAATTAGAGTTGTGCTTTAAGCCTTTCCAAATTGGAAGACAACTTTAGCAACCATTAGTTGAACTGTATATTATTGTACATTTTAATTTTAAAACACTTGAAAGCCAATCAGGAAGAAAAGCAAGAAATAAACATTATTCAATAGATGATTCAAAGAAGTTTCTGGAAAGTGAATTAAACTGTATACATATGACAATATACAGTAATATTTACCTTGTTATGGGCAACTATTTTGAGAGCAAAAGTTGCTAAATAGAGAGAATTCATGACAAAACTAAGTTGATTTCGTGATTCTTCTAGGAAGTCTTCTAAGCCTTCATACCAAAGTCTTTTAACATCTGACCACACCATTCCTGATAGGGAAGATTAAGAGAAAGTTGTTGGTAGGGTACTGTGGACATTTCACAATGATTTCAGTGCTGTCTATAATTCTTTTTATTTATGAAACATAACAATACCTCTAATTTCAAAAGTATTTTGGGGTCAGAAATATAAGAATTGTGTGCACTTTACAACAACACTGGGTTTGAGTGCTTACTACATGCATGCATAAATATATTTAATATGTACAGATTTCCATATCTGGCCTTATTTTAAGGTCTGCCATCTACAGAAGTTTCTATTCAGAAGCACTGTAAAGTCACTTTAACATCTAAGTAAGTTTATATATTGTAATATAAGAAACATTAAAACAAGACACAATGCCAAGAAAAGCTGTGGCTAAACCTAAATAGGTGGGGCAGGTCGGTCACTAAGGCCACCAGGAAAAGTCCTAGTGAGCCAACAGTCTGGGAGGCCACCCCCTTGCCAGGGCCAACCTGGCCCCAAACAAGAGGCAACCATCACCCCATGCAAGGCAGATAAGAGTTACTGCCACTGAGATTCCCATACCTGCACAAGGTGGGTGGGTGCGAGCCACCGTGTGCCAGCAGCCCCAGCCCTGTGCAAGGCGAGTGGGAGTCTCCTCTTTCTCCATTCCCCCTTTGGCAAGGGTGGGGTAGGGCCCTTATCCAAGGCTGTTTTTGCCTCCCAGTTCCACCCCTACAAATAGACTGTGATTACTAGAAACAAACTAAAAAAAGAATTTCAGAATAACAAAGATAATTATATTACACAAGTTATCACAGAACGATACCCTAAAAAGGTTTTAGGTTTAGATTTGACTGTGCTCCAGTGAATTGCTATTGGTAGGTCATGAAAATCAACAGTGATCTAAAACACTTGCTGATAATACAGGTTACATCACAACTGTCATTTCAAGGATGTAACAGAGTTTTCCCCCATTAGCTACAGTTTTAAAAATAGGATAAAATTAGTGTTCTGTCTACTTGTCTTCTCCACTGAGAAGGATGCAGGTCACAAAGCTGAGTCAAAAGGCAAATATGAAAACTCACCACAGTACACCTTTCCCCAACAGAAGAGATGGGGAGGAGGTGAGACATAGCTACAAGTCTGACTCAACATCCCTGCTCTCTGACCCATGCAGCAGCAGATCTGCTCAGGTGCCATTTTTTTTCTTTTTAAAAATAGGGCCTGCCCTACAGGTAGAAAAAAGCCCTAGGGTATCGACCACTGTTAGGTAAAAATTCACCAGGTAAGAAACATTTTTGTTCATACTTTATGCCACACTGGACTTAGAATAATATCCAAGATTTTTTTAAAAACCTGGTCCAACAACACACATAACAATCCAAAATCAAACTGCATAATCATCCGTGTTGTTCAATATCCAAGTAGAAGCACAAGATGAGAATCAAACTGAAGAAAATAGCTATGTCAAGATTGTGAAGAAGTCTGATCTTTCTAGTTAAACATCTATAGCATTTTGGTTGGAACCTGAGTAACCCTCACCACCAGGCCCCCAACTTTGAGCATTCATAATATAAAGCATAATTTATTATTTTAGAAATGTGTCTCCCATCAGAGTTGTTAAAATATAGTAATCAAAAACATATGACTGTAGGTTATTTATATCCAGAAGATTATAAATTGATGAATTCCTTTTTAAAAGCAACAGAGTAGTTGTCTGTGCTCCCTCTGCTGGTTCTACAGTTTCTTAAGATAACCTGCAAATGTTATTTTCTCTGGGATGCTTGATGTACTTACAGACACACACCCTCTGTACAGATGGTACAGAAATGTGAATACTTAAAGAGTGCATTTCCTTCCTTTCCATAGCTCAAGGTGGCATACAGAGAATTAAAACATCAATATGTCCAACAGAGCAACACTGAAAACTTAAAACCAAAACAGTAACAAAAATGCCAAACTACAGGAAAAAACACACAGATCCCAACCAGTTAACTAAAGGTATTACTGACCAGGTCTATCATGCATGCCCTACAAAAGGAGACTTTAGCACATGGACAAGACAAGACAAAAAAAGAATTGTGTCTTTGCAGTGCCTGAGCAAAGCTGGTGAATAGATGGTACTGCTAGCAAGGCCTACTCAACAGATCTGAATTGTCATGAGAAGATGCTGTTCATTATATTTGCATGCTATTCTTCAATCCCCACACACAGGCAACGGCTCTAATTTTCTACAACTAAAGATGCATATAGGTCAGGTGAACATCAAACACACTCAGTTCTGGTATTTCATAAACACAGGCATTACTTACCTTCTGAAATACCTTCATTTGTAGAACACATATCATTACAGAGTCCTACCCTCTCACTGACTCCCCCTGATGCTCATGCACACACACACACACGGTCAGTGCACCACAGCACTACAGGGAACAGAGCACAACTCCCATATTCTTCTTCAGTCCTCCTGCCTCTGCTCGGTCAAGGAACACAAGCTTTGCTACAGCAGAGCAACAGTATTAAAAACCTCACCTGGCCCAGACATCGAAAGGATTGGCAGATTGATAGCTTTTTCTCTATTCTGTAGGCAGAAGTGCATGGCCATTCTTAGGTCCTGGAACAATTTGTCTGTTAATTCTAATAACTAATGAGATTCTAGTGTGAGAACTAGTTACAAGAGCCCCAAGCACCTGTTTGAATACAGCTATACGTCTTGATCTCATGTATACAAGTTTAATATTTCATGTAAAATACAGCTTTTATATCCATCTATCCAGGTATCACTGCTAATTGATATCAATGTATTATTGCATTCTAGCATTCATGCCAAGAGGATTCCTTCACTTGCAGGCAACATGCCCATATAGGGAAGGAGCATGCTTTTAGGTCTGACAGACATCAGTTTTGAAAACAGAATTTCTAATTCAGTAAACCGAGGTGACTTACAACAGAGCACCTGGCAGATGTTAAACAACTGCTAGGCTAAAACTGTTAAATATTAATGGTTCAGAATAATTAAATAATCAAAGGCAACAGCTATGTAAGGATTAACTCCTATCGTTCAATATAGAGGGAACCAATCTTCACAAGACACACAGACACATCTAGTGCAAACAGAACAATTTCTAAATTTAAGTCAGAAGACATACATATGTTTCTAATTTTATGTCTCAAGATTACATTAGTGTTGCACCTCTAGATAATAATAATAAAGGAACGGCAACTAGGCCTAGTAAACCATTTATTTTCCCTAAACTATTAGAAGTTATTATGCTCCTTGCCAGTCAAATTTCAAGATAAGTAGGATAAGCCTTCTCACACAATGTTATTGGGATGAAGAGACATGCACATTAGAATGCTAACAACTAGATTTTTATTTATCCTATACTTACCAATAAGCCACAAAATTAGAAGATAGTCTATTCTCTCCAATGCTGGACCCATTGTGTTTTTTTTATCTTCATTATAGACAACTGAGTACAAGTTAAGTAACAGTAAAAATGTGAAATATGAAGCTCCATGTATAATAAATTTCATAAAAGGAGTGTGAATTATTCGCCCTATTTGAGATTTTGGGGCCAGTAAATAACAAAAAGACAGTACTGGCCAAAAGAGTCCAACTGTCAACACTGTAAAAATCTTCTTAAAGGTGTGTTTGCGGCGATAACCAGCCATTTGTCCAAACCAGACAGTGTTGAGAAATTGCTGGCAATTGGATTGAGAAACAAACTGCAATACAAAAACATTTTTACATCAATAAACCTCCTCAAAAGTAACGACTGAACTCAATGCTCAAAGCTTTGTTTAAACTAGTTGCCACTTGAGCACCAGTTGCCACTTGAGAGTGCTACTTAAAATGGTATTGAATTTTGAGGCGCATTTTAAAATTTATTTATACATAATTGTTCAGAATCAATTATTTAGAAATACAGGAGGGTTCAAATAGCACAAGTTCAATCATTATTATCCCATGTGTTGGCTAGCAATGGAGAAGATGCTAACAAAACGAATAAATATATCTCTAAATTTAATCCTATACCCCTCTCCACAGTACCCAAGCACACAGGGCTCTAGTTTCCACCAAACAGGCCTCCCACAGCAGAATTCTTCTTTTTCCAGAGATGTTTAGTATATACAAAATCTTGCCTGGACTGTAACCTAGCAACCCTTTTTTGGCCTTTCTCCAGCAGTAGGAATTGCCTACTTGCCAGAGAAACTCACAAAGTAATAATTCTCAAAAGGTAACTGTGTTAGCTCATCACAGCAAAAGTAAATAGGAGTCTTGTGGCACTATAAAGAATAAGAAAACTTTATTTCCGCAAAAGCATGTGTAGCCACAGCCCCTTAGGGTATCTGAAGAAGAGGGTTTTAGTCCACTGATGCTTACGCTGGAATAATTTTTGTTTTAAAGTTTTTAAGGTGCTACAAGACTTCCATTTGACACACCAAAGGACTTCCAAGGTCAGTGCACAACTGCACTGGCCTCCAAGGTTCCAACACATCCCCAAAGGAACACAGGCTATATTGTAAGAAGATGAGAGGAGATTCTGCACACACACACACACACCAGCAAGAGAGTAGTAGAGCCAGTGGATGGTGCTAAGCTTGGTCAAGGTTTCAATGCTAGCATGGACACCAAGGATGCAACTAGATAAGATCCATGATCAGTTCAGTGCTGGGAGATCTGATCAGAGATCTCTCACATGTCATCTAATTGTATCCTCAAGTGTCTTCTGAAGGTGCTGCAATCCTAGCCCCTGATTCTAAGACAGCAATTTAAGGGAGTAGGCAGCTACATTTGTTTTCCAAAGTCTGGTTCCAGTTCAAATTTAACAGATTCAAGTTTCAAGTTCAAATTTCACCATACAGAAACATAATGTTCAAGAAGATTGCTCACTATAGTCTATCACAGGGGTCTTTTGGGGCCGGAACGTGCCGGAGCACTGCTCCGGCAATCCCGGGCACTGGGACAAATGGCGGTGGTGGCAAGCCCCACCCCCAGCTCCCTGCACGGAAATACTGCAGCCCCAGGGCGGCCTGAAGAGGCCCGTGGCTGGCCTCCCAGGGCCCATGCTCAAGCACTGCGGCCCCGGGATGGCCTGAAGAGACCCGTCGCTGGCCTCCTGGGGCCCGGAAGCTGCGGCCCCAGGTTGGCCTGAAGAGGTCTATCGCCGGCCTCCCAGGGCCCGCGATCGAGTGCTGCAGCCCGAGGGAAAGCATTGATGGAGGTAAGTGGGGGCGGGGGGGGAGAGCTTTCCTCCCTCTCCCCATCTCTTTACCCTCTTTCTGTCCCTCCTTTCCTTTTCTTTCTTTCCCTTTTCCTCCTTTCCTTCTCTCTCTTGCTTTCCCTCCTCTCTTTCGTTCCCTTCTTTCCTTTGCTCCTTTTTCTCTTTCCCTCCTTTTCTTCTTTCCTTTTCCTCTTTCCCTCCTCCTTCCCTTCTCTCTCTTTCTTTCCCTCCTTCTTCCCTTCTCTCTTTCCCTCCTTTCGTTCTCTCCTTTTCCCCTTTCCCTTCTTCTTTCCTTCTCTTTCTTTCCCTTTTTCCTTCCTTCTTTCCTTCTCTCTACTCTCTCCCTCTCTTTCCTTCCCTCTTTCCTCCTGTGGCCCAACACTTCACTCCCCCCCCCCACAGGCTGGCTGGGGAAGGGAAGGGGAGGCTTTTGAAGATGCCTTCCCCCCTTTGCTTCCCCTTTTGACATCACTTCCAGTGATATCAGGGGGTGTGGCATATGCTAATGAGCTATTATGCTAATAGCCTAGTAGCTCTTTTTCTATCACATTTACTTGTTATGGTTCTATAATGCCACAGGAGGTCGTGGCAGCTGCAAGCACGGACAGTTTCAAGAGGAAATTAGATAAACATATGGAGCAGAAGTCCACCAGTGGCTATTAGCCACAGGGTATAGATGGGAACTCTCAGTCTGGGGCAGGTGATGCACTCTATTCTTGGTGCTGGAGGGGGCAGCAGTGGGAGGGCTTCTGGTGCCCTGGCCCCACTGCTGGACCTCCTGATGGCACCTGGTATATTTTGGCCGCTGTGTGACAGAGTGTTGGACTAGATGGGCCATTGGCCTGATTCAACATTGGCTTCTCTTATGTTCTTATGTTCTTAATGTCTCCACAATAAATTAACAAAGAAAATATACCTCTTTCTGATTATATTTAATAGCAAGTTTTAGGCGACTCAGATTCATTCTTTCTTCTAACAGTCCCCGTTTATCCACAGGTTCATCACTTGCTGTATGGTTTAATATGACTTCCAGTTCCCTTGAATTCCGTGCCTGTGCGAGCAAGTCTTTAGCAAAGGTTTTACACTGTTGGGCCAGTTCTTCATAATCATTTCTAGGAAATACATAAGGTAGTAGCCATTATATTATTTCTGATGCACTCCTCAGCATTCAGACTAGCAGCACAATCCTATGCAGGTTTATTTAGAAGTAACACCTGCTGTATTCACTGGGATTTTCATCAAGGTTAACAATGCATAAGATTGCATTGTAAAAACATGTCTAGACTCCAAGTAAATGTCAGAGTAGACAAATTTAAATCTAAGCATTTTCAATCAGTCATTTACATCAACAAGCAAAAAAGAACAATTTAAATCAATTTCCCCCTTGTATAAGTCACACATTCCCCAAATGCTGAATACAAATTGGTTCCTATAACTAAACAACATTGGTCTGAAACAAAAATAAAGTGTTTATACAAACAAGAAGCATAAACCAAACAATACTCCACACACTTTTGTACCTCAGAGTTATGCACTTAAAGACAAGGTGGACAGCTGTGAAATTAATGCATTTCTATTTTGATCTCTCCATACACATGCAAAGAAAGGTCATTTACACAATCACTGAATGCCTCTACTTTTCCAGAAAAAGTGGATGATAGATTCTAAACAGTACTCCATGAGATGTAAGATGAGGCACAATTCACCCAAAGCATTTTTAATTTCCATGGATTTATGAGAAGCAGAACTGTAAAGTGTTTTATGTGGGGCAGCCTCTGAAAATGGCTCCAAAGCTTCAATTAGTACAAAATATAGGACTGCTAACACAACTAATTGCTGGGATCACATCTTCCCACTTCTAAAAGAATTTCATTGCTTACCTGCTTTCTTCCAGGGACAGTTCAAAATGCTGGTTTTGACTTTTAAAGCATTACCCACTCTGACACAAAGCTCACTGACTGTTGGAGAAGGGATCTTCCTCTTGCCGACTTCCTTCCTGTACAGTTCATAGTAAATAGCCAGGTGGCTAGGGAAAACCTTGCTGGCCTCCCCACATGCCCTTTTGAAGGCAGCAAAGTAACTTGCATATGATTCCTGGCCAACTCCTGTCCTGTGCAAGGAGAATAGTCCTAGCAAGTAGCAAAGTTGCTGCTTTGGCTGTTTGCACATTTGGAATTTGCCACTCAGACTCCTCCCAGAAATGCCACTAATTTCCTGTAGTTTGGGGAACAGCTCCTTAAAAGCACAGTCTCATTGTGGTGACTCCAAGTTCAAGCACAGGATTTTCTTGTCCCCTAACTTTTGACCAGTCATGTTTTTGTGACCTAACCTACCTCAAAGGGCTGGTATATGCCATAGATGCCCTGATTTCCTTGGAAGAAGGATAGGATAAAAATGCACTAGATAGCAGATTCATGGTTTTGAACCAGAGTGCTTGAAGGTTATTTTACTCCCATATGGTCCTGTTCAAGAGCTAAAACAATATCAGACACCCTATCCTGGATGCCCCTACCATTTTGGGGTGTACTCCAGAGGCTAGTGCCTCTTCAATGGTGGCATCCCACCTTTGGAACAACTTCCCTGCCATTGCATGTCTGGCTTCTGGCTCATCTTACTTTCAGGTGTCAGGTTAAGACCTTTCTGCTCACCCAGGCTTCTTGTTAGTGAGTGGCTTTACTGTTCTTATATTCCAAATGGATTTTACAATGTTTTAAGAAGAGAAGAGACTGGATTTATATCCCACTCTTTACTACCCAAAGGTGTCTCAGAGCAGCTTACAAACTCCTTTCCTTTCCCTTCCCTTCCCCAGAACAGACACCCTGTGAGGTAGATGGGGCTGAGAGAGCTCTTGACAGAAACAGCTCTTTTTTCAAGAACAGCTCTTATCAGAACTATGGCCTGCCAGGTGCGAGTGGAGAAGTGGGGAATCAAACCCAGTTTTCTCAGATTAGAGTTCGCGCACTTAACCACTACACCAAACTGGCTCTCAGTGCCATGTTTTATGTTCTTTTACAACTGACTTTTTGTCTCTTACTGGGTTTTGGTTTTATACTGTTACTGTAACCAGCTTTGGAAACTTCTAATGGAAAGTGGGATATTACTTCAGAGAGAAAACAATTTCTCCCCCTGTAAAATCACTGGATTTTGAAATTGCTTAATGAATTGTGTCTAAATATTCATTAAGGTTTGGTTAATAGTCATGAATATTCTTAATTTGCCAAAGAAATACATGACCTACTACATCATAATGCCTGACCTCAAAAGTCATTTTTTCTCCCCCTGAAGTTTTTCTTATACCGTAAAACAAGCTTTAACTCAGTGACAGTGGATAACTTTCCAGTCCTCAGGTTCCAGAAAGACGCTCGCGAACTATGTCACTTCACATGCAACAAAAAGTGCAGGTGCAATATAGAAATTCTACTGGAACTCAGGGGGACGAAACGTAGCTGCAGCAGTTAGGATCTTTAAGGCCAAACCTCTTGCCCAATTACTGTATGGGGCTTCTTTAAGCATATCTTCATATCAAACTTATTGACAGGCATTCGAAAAAGTTCAATCCAAGTTTTTACAGCATATCCTACATGTCCTGTCTTGTGTTTCAAATGCACTCATTAGGGTGGAAACTGGCATGGTTACCCTAAAGACTCGATTGTGGATTGCTGCTATCCTATACTGGCTCAAATTAGGGTCCAAGCCCATTGGCTTAACAAGCTTGATACTGAGAGACTCTATGACACCTTACTGGATTAAAGAAACTGAGCTTAAATCGGGTTATTATGGACTCTCTAAACAGTTTATGTTGCAGCTGGAATATAGTTCTTTCAAACCTTTTCTTAAACAAAGAATCTTGGATATTGAAAGGCAACACAATCTGTCCCAGATTAACTGCTATCTTCTAGGTATAGAGAACTTGAACCAAATATCACTGATGCCACACCTACAGAATTTAGATAAAGCTGAGTATAGAAGAACTTTTACTCTTTTGAGAATAAATATGCTCCCTTCAGTGGTTACAGAAGGTAAATACAAAAGGTGTCACTATGATGAATGTCTGTGCATCTGCGGGGATGGAAGGACTGAGTCGAGGGAACATGTTCTTTTCAAATGCAAACTTTATCAGAACTTTCGTTCTCTTTATTTAGTGCCAGTTTATGTCCAGTTCCCGGGGAGAACTATTATATTTTATTTGGACAAGCTTTTAGCCAACAAGAATCAAGAAATTTCTTTAATGGTGGCAACGTTTGCTGTGAAGGCCATAAGATATCAGCAACAGTTTTTAGATGGAAATGCCTAGCTTAATTTTATGCTTAAAATTTTAAAAGGGGTGTTCGGTTGGACATCAACAGTGCAGGGCTTCCTCCTCTACCAGAAAAAGGCATCTCACTTAATGGGTAACTGGATCCAGCTCAGACACAATTATGCTGTTATACCCAAATCAAAAAAATACAACACTGATTTAAAACAAATAATCTTAGCTGAATGCCTACATTAGATGCCTATTCCTTAGCAATAATAGGACATTTTATTACATACAAGATTCATATTCTCTGTCATTTACAATTTGTAATTTGGAGATAGCTGATTTAGTGTCTGCATCCAATTTTGTTTACATACGTGACACCAAAAATAAAACACTATTAAAAGTCCAACTTTATCTGTACCTGAATTCAACTTCTACAAGGCTAAGTTCTTTTAAGTCTGCACTAAGCTCAAAGGCTCGTAAAATTGGATCCTCCTCAGTCAACATTATCAAGGCAGGACTGGCCAAACAGCGATATATATCAAGACGAAATCTGTGATTAAAACATCAAAGAAAACATTGTAAGGCAGCCAATCTTCATTTGATGATTGTTTTCAATTCACTATGAAATATGCATACCTTTTAAAGTTTAGCCTAAAACTGATTTCCGTAAGAAAAAGAAATTTGAAATAACCCGTGTCCTTCCCAGGCCGATGTGTACTAGCAAATTACTTCAGTGATCCTCCTATCCTTATAACCTTAAAAAAGTCATTAATGGCCTTTTCTTAAGATTTTTTGTACCTGGTGATTAGTGCTTATGATTAGGGTGTGCTGATACCTAGATCAGTGCAATTTAATAGATGCTAAAATGGAACTGCAAGCAAGTATGCAACCACAATTGGTCAGGACTAGTAATATGGGAGTCATCAACAATTTCAGAAGAATAATTACATTATCAAAATGAAAACTGTAGTAGATACTGCAGTTTACTACATATACAGAACTCCCATTATCCTAGCATATGTACAACTATGTGTTGCTACACACACTATGATTAGGGAGACTTCTCAAGTAGGACTACTAGGAGCCAAACTACATGCTACCTTTTTTTTCATGTTGTCATGTGCTACCTGTGGCCACAGCTGTGGGGAACTTCTAAAAAAAAGAAGAAAGGAGAGCCAAAATGGGCTTGGAATGGCTCTGCAGGGGAAGGAAGGGCTCCTATCCCCCCCCCCCAAAAAAATCACTCCTCCAGGCATGGTTTTTGCATGAGAAAACTGCTGAGGTGGGAAGGCAGAAGCCTGTTTGGGCACTCCTTTTTTAAAAAAGAAGAGGCAATGAAAGAACATGAAAGCAAATGAAATGTGTGAAAAAGGTAATGCATAGTTTGGCTCTAGGACATGCTTGAAAGCTCATGTTTGAAGCTCATTATAAAAGCTCACTTACAGGGTACCCCAATAAGATATATTTAAGTGGGTAGCCATGTTGGTCTGAAGCAACAAGCAGGGTACCCCAATGGCTCTCTAGAGCTTCAAAAGCTGCTAGAAAAGCACATGGAACACCCCAAGCTTGCTTCCATCCTTTCCACCCTGTTTTGTGCTGCATTACAACATTGTATAACAACAGAGCACCATGGGAAGAGGGAAGAAATTCTTAAATCCATCTTGTTACTTGATGACATTCAAACCACCACAACAAAAATTCAAGAAGCTATCACCTCATTCACAAACTGTTCCCACACCAAGATATACAAGTACCATATAAAAAAGCAGCCAAGCCTGAATAATGAAATAGCACAAAATACAAGTAATATCAAGAACTTCTACTAAGCCCCCACATAGTCAAATATGTTGTGATCTAAAATCATCTGGGAAATATTCAATCCTACTTGTTAATTTAGTAAAATTACTACTACTACTATTGACATTCAGATCATATGCATACTTACTGCAGTGAGATGAGAATTCAGTGCTATCACTATGACAGTGCTGCACACATATCCAATTTTTTTTTACTAGTCTGCCTGTATGCATATATGGTAGTGATTTGCAGTGACCTACAAGAAGAAACAGCTGTCCCAGTTTACAGCATCCTTGCCTGGTAACTTGAAAACTGAATCCAGCCTAATGTTTCTGTAGGAGGAATTTCCACATATGAAGCACAATTTTCTTGCATCATACCTCCCATTCCAGTCCAAAATAGCCCCCAAACAGCAGCATTTCAGAGACATCTTGGACTGCAGAATAAGGGGGGAGGCAAAGCTGCACTCCACAGGTAGAAATCCTTCCATCTGCAGATATGTTTGACTGGATCCAAGCCCTTTCTAACTCACCACAAGCAACTAGGCACTGAACAGCTTTGGTGGTACTGCTCAAAGGAAAAAATAGCATGCAAACATAAAGCGGTAATTACTGTAACCTGGAATGTCGTAGACTATCTTTTTTATTCTTGGCTGTACATAATGTGCATTCACAGCCCACAGCATGGGGTTTGGGTAAAGATACATCTTGCTTTAACAGCATAGTAAGGATTTCATAGTTGTTACGGTGAGCAGCTAAAATGACAGGGGCCACATCCATGGTTGTTGAATATTCTGGATTCTGAATACGTTCCATTAATTTCTGCAACAGACAGAAGTAAAAATGATAAACTAAACTTTATGTAAGGCTCAAAACTAAAAGATGCCTCATCTGAAACCAAAACTATTTTGTTTGTTGAAATTTCCTGTATCGTTCTGAATTTGTTGTGAAATTCTAGCTTCTAATATATTCATTCTTTGTCCCCCAATACTACCAATATTTAGTAGACACAGCTACAATAGCTAGAACAAGAAATAATAGTGGAAGATCATGAAGATGACAAAGTAATTTACTTTTATCCAAGGGTCCATGGATTCCCAGTTCAGCTGCCCCCTATGCCACATCCCAGCTCTTGGAAGTTATGGGGGGGGGCAGGAGAAGTGAGAGGTGGAAAACCCCTGTTCCATAAGTTCCATTTCTTGAAGCTATACCTTAAAATTCAACATTATGCTTACAGCAGTTACCTTAATTTGAATGAAAACACACTAACTTAAAATTCAACAGCAGTCACAATTCAAGGGTTTTTGTAAGCAATATGAGGGACTCCAGTAAACATACAGTGCTCCCATTCCCACAAGGATTTTAACCTTAACATAAGATTATAAAATACTGTAAAAATTTACTGCTTTATAGTGCTTTGTTTTTAAAGGTTCATTATAAACAATAGTCTATGTATCTAACAGTAAACTGAATACCCCTGTACCGATGATAAGAACTGTACTGACAAGGTTGGGTTCCATATATTCAAGGTACTCCTTAAATATACAGAAAAATATATGTAAATTAATTAACATTTTAAAACATGGTCTGAAGAAGACTAAATATTCTCCAGAAGGAATGGAATCTTGAAAACAGCCAAGAGTCCATTAAAGAGAAAGGGGAGAGGGGAATCAGCCTGCTCAAGCCCTTGACAGCTTACAACATACCAAGGAGGAAATTCTGAACAATGGGATGGAAGTTCCAGATTGGTTACCTCTTCCTGTGGATTTCTCAAAGGCTTAAAGACTGTCACAGTATCTAATACTTTAGAAATTCTCAGGTATGCAGAAAATATTAACCAAAAAGGAAATAAAGCCCCAAAACTAGCTATATGAGAGCAGCTAAGTGAGGGAAATGGGGGGGGATCAGCCTACTCAAGCCTTGAGATCTTAGAGAGGGACAGCTCCTCTATGACACTTTCCTTAAAACAACCAGAAGCATGTGCACACTGGAAGATACATAGGACTCTTATTTGCAGCAACATTTAAGTGATTTAAAAAGTATAGACAGGTTATCAATCTACATGCAACCATTCAAACTGTAAATGAAAATTTCTGATGACTCATGTCAGTTTAAAATTTAATAGAAATAAAGGTTAGCACTACAGCTTAATCCTGAAGATTATTCTGCCAGAGAGGAAAAAGGACTACAGTTCTTCTTTTACATGCATACAGGTCACAGCTAATCTATTTTAGGCTATATCTAAAACAATACTGATGCAATATATTCTCATGATACAGTATTCCAACAATTTATCTTTAAAATCTCATCTTTTAAAACAAGGACAAAAATAATGCTTCTTTTCAGTTGCACAATCCAAATACTTTTAAATATGTTCTCCAAAATTTCAGATAACCAAAAGTTTCTTATTATCAAATAGTATAACAAAAATGTGTTCAGCACAGGTATTTGAATGATGTAAGGTTGGCATCTGATGTGCACTTATAATTTACATATATGTTACTAACAACAATTGTTGGTCTAGAAGATCGTTTTGGTCGATGATTGAGTAGTATGTCCACAGCTCCCACAACTTCTGAGTCAATGGCCACCAGGAGTGCATCTGTGGACTGAAAATAATGAAATGTCAAATCAGAAATAATAATAAATAAGCATATTCGGAAAGACAATAAGAATTTTAGAATTATGAACGGAAGTAAAAGGAACAGAGTTTCCTTTTTCAAGGACAAGAAAAAATAAAATAGATTCTTATTTATTAAGTATCTTAAACAAGACTTACTACCTGGCATCCATAATCCAGAAGTAACTGTAGTATATCTAGATTCTCATTTTCAATGGTTATGGTAACAGCATTTCTCCCAAGTACATCTACACAATTAACGTTCATTTCACCAGAGCTATTCTCTTCCAAGAGTTTCTTCACCATGTAGTAATCACCTATATAAATAACATACAAAGAGTTGTTCAGATCCTTCAGGATATTTTAATTTGCAAGTATTTTAACATACAATATGGGAGATGTTTAACAAGTGTAAGAATTTATTTCTATTTTAGGGACCCCTGCAAGTTCAAATCTGTTGCATATAAAGCAAATAATCCCCTTAAATCTGCAACATTTGACAATATATATTAAGGCTCCATAAACTGCAGGCACAAGGACCACTCCACCCAGCTCTGAACCACTGTGCTCTCGTCCCCTTAACTCACTTTTTTTTTAGTTTTTTTGTACTGATCATCCAGCCAAATGAAGAGTTCTGGAAACTCAAAAGCTTGCAAGCTATGTGGTAACACACTTTGTTTTGTGATAAGTTGTTTGGTCTTAATAAAAGACATTAATGACTTTTCCTTTGGGCATTTTTCTGCTGACCAACATTGTGCAACAGATCCTCTACCAATTTGATCCAGAGAGGCCAATCTGCTTTTGGAAAAATGGATAAATATACCCATATTTAGCATCCATAATGCAAAAGCACTGTTCCTGCATCTCACATGCACTGCTTAACCTAACAGCTGTCAGCTGTCACATCAATCAACATGGTACTCACAGGCACCATGGCACCTGGTAACACCTTTCCTGGCACCCACTAAGTGCTTTTAGAAAATAGGTGGGGCCAGGTGGGGCTTTTCGCAGCAAAACTTCTGATTGGCCATTTGGGATTTGAATGGCTTTGCAGATTTCTGAAAATGTTGCTTTGGCAGCAGCTGCCATCACAGCACAAGGATCTTCATTATGTGACTGAAAGGAAGATATACCAGTTAGTTTGTATATGGCTCCACCTCATGTGGCAGCCATTTTGTGGCTGTTGCCCCCATGCTGTGACAGAATTCCAAGGGTGCCCAAAAGCTGAAAAAGTCTGGGGACCCCTGTGCCAGATGATGACAAAAACTGGCATCTCCTTCACCTGTCTGACAAAATCAGCACTCCATGGAGAACAAACTTAGCAGAGTTGTATTGAAACTTCTGCTTATCAAAGGACTTTAAAGCTGAAGTTCTGAAATCCTGATATATTTTAGGGTGACAGGTTGGTCAAGACAAACTAAAAGAGCTAAAGTGTGAATCCACACACACCAGGGTATCACTGCCACCAGTCCCCTTATTATTCTGTCAACCAGAGACCAAGGAACTAAGCCTCTAGCCCTCCTGGCTCTAAGAACAAGGAAGTCAACCCTGTAAGATAGGACACTTACAATGCGAGCTCCAGAAAACAGTTACTCTGGTAGCTGTAGCAAGTATGGGCTAAAGTACTAGATTCAAATTGAAACCCCCAAACCCAAGAAAAGCACAAGGTATATTTAAAGTAATTTATTAAAAGATTGTACAAGAATATACAATAAAAGAGCAGCGAACCTTGAGGACAAAATAATAAAGCTATGTATCTAACCTAACTACTTTTACAAGCATTGCTTCTAAATCCAGATGTTACCTTTAAAACGTTGAGTCCAAGATTCTTTTAAAGTCCAAGTCAAACAGGTATCTGGCCAATCAGGCCCACCCAGAGTAAAAATGTGTGCCAAAGTTAGATGTACTCCAGAAAAAAAACAAAAACTAAACTGAAGAATCTTTCTTTATGCCCAACAGCCTGCAGTGACATGATTCCTCTTAACCAATTAAACGTATGGTCGATTGATGTAACTTCATGTTGCTAACCAAGTGCAGCTGTATAAGGTCCAATTAAGCAAAGTCCTTCCTCCAACAGATTGGAATGTGTAGGACCACCCTGGTGGCCTTGAAATTACTAAACTGGATGATCTGCCTGCCATCTGATTTGATTTCATTTATTAGATTTCTATCCCGCCCTCTCAGCCAAAGCTAGCTCAGGGCGGCTTACATAAAACACCTAAAAATTTTACAATACACATAAAATAGATTAGGAACAACATATAACAATTAAACAGTGCTAAAACCATAAATATAATAAAGTGCTAGTATCAATAATTTTGTAATTTCACATCTCCTTCTCTCTCTCTGGAGCCACAGGCAGCTTGACTTTGGTTTCTCAGAGAGAAGAAAACCTCTATGATTTCTAGGCCTCAGCCTGAACCATTGTTTGAATTTTGACAAGAGACTATGAAAAAGGCCTGATCTCTTGACACCACTACATTCAGAAAAGAGAAGCTAAATATCATAGCACACATTTTAATGGACTGGGCAAGATCAAGTGATCTCTGGTCATCATTAGGCATTTAAAAAGCAAATAAACAATGAAGAGACCAAAAGCAAACAACATACCTATTATTTTATTCAGCTATCATTTCATATTTTATTCAACTGTACAGAAAGGTCCATGCTCAAAATCCCTGCTGTACAAGAGTGTACACATTTTGTGTATACAAGCTACTAACAATTGTAAAGCACTAAGCATCTGAATGTCTTAGTTGAAGTCCTAATATGTTTTAGAAGAACAAAAGTGAGCCTTAATTTATGATAGCACTATGCATCATGCTTACAGTTGTTACTAATTTTTACTGCTTCTTGATATCTAAAATAAAGAATTCTTGTCACTGTTAATGTATATCCTAAGAAAAACAGTCAAATCTTCAACCTGTGTGCACTGGCTAAACTGCAGGGAATGAGATACGATAATGGTAAAATGATAATATTTTAAGATATTCAGTTGTGTAAAAAAACACAGGGTAGTCAAACATTAAACATGTGGTAAACTTTTTTGTGTTCCAGTTTTTTCTTCCAGGTTCACCATTAGATATAAAGGCTTTGATCCTGTGAACAAGATCTACACAAGCGTGACAGCCTCTGCTCTGGAGTGCACTTCCTCTTGTGCTAGCACTTCCATTTATTCAAGATCAATCATTTTGAATGAGCCCTTGCACAAATAGAAGCACTAATGTAAGAGGAAGCCTGTTCCATGGCAGAAGGTGTCAGTGAACTTTCAAGCCAAAGAAAACAGCTCTACATAGAACCATGGTTTAAGTTCTCATGCTAACCTCTCCATCTCACCTTCATTTCCTCTTGCAAATAGCTTGTCATTCTGTCCAGTTCAGAAATCATGATACACTGTGATTGTTGCAAACCAAGAAATTTTCAGTCTCTGAGCTGGCTTATACTGAATCAGGCCATTGGTCCATCAAAGTTTGTATTGTCTACTCAGACTGGCAGCTGCTCTCCAGGGTCTCAGGCAGAGGTTTTTTGCATCACCTACTGCCTGGCCCTTTTAACCCATACTCTTCTTCTTGCCAGGGATTGAACCTGGGACTTCCAACATGCAAAGCAGATGCTCTTATCATTGAGCCACAGCCCCTATCCAAGTCTCACACAACTAGTTCGTAGGCCTTGTTAATCATATATATTGCTGTGTCCTTTGTGATAGAAAGAATGGCTGAAGTAGAATAGGACTATCTTTTATCTGAAAACTAGAATGTAGACATGTTTGACCTTACTGTAGTACAGTTGGCTTCTCAGTGAATACCCATCTCTATACAAAAACCTTTGTCTCTAGGGCAATTAGACAGGAGTATCAAGATTTAATGGAAAGCTGTCTAACACCCCTTAGTGCAGCCCCAAGGTTGTTCTATATTTAAAAACCCTATAATTTTAAAAAATCTAGTTATTTGGATGAAAAGAAGCATTAACCACTTAAAGGTGCATTCACACATTTAAAGACAAAATGCACACACAAAAGCTACAAATTCTTTTACAATGTTGTGTTTTTATTTTGAATAAAGTATTTCTTTTTACTAAAAACAATTTCAGCACAAAACTGTAACTTGCTCAGTTAAATATATATATATCTTTAATAATCAGCTATATGTGTTTCCAGATCTTGGTGGAACAGCTAGAATGGAGTCCTGTAGCACCTTAGGGACTATCAAGATTTTCAGGGTACAGGCTTTTGAGAGTCAAAGCTCCTTTGTCAAAGGAGGGAATGAGCTCCCGGAGGAGATCAGGCCCTGCGGGACCTTTACAGTTCCGCAGGGCCTGCAAGACGGAGCTATTCCGCCAGGCCTTTGAGTAGGAGCCGCCACTCCATTCCCTCTGCCAATGTGACTATCTTATGTGGTGGAGGGTGGGGACAGCCGAGGAGATCTAGCTATACCCGCTGTGTGCAACATCGCTGCGACCAACATCGCTGGGACTAACACCGCCATTGGACTGAGGTTGTGAAGAACTGTTGAGCACCTGGATGGTTATTTATTTTTTTTAGTATGTTATTTGTTAATTGTTTATATGGTTTTAAGTTGTTTTGTCTTGGCACATGGTTGCCCCTATGTAAGCCGCCCTGAGCCCGTTCGCGGGGAGGGCGGGGTAAAATGTAATAAATAAATAAATAAATAAATACCCTCTGAAACATATCTCAGTGGTCTGCGCTTTGTCAGCCCACAACAAAAAAAACGGGTGTGTATGTTTCCATTTATTTGTTTTCTTTCTGCTACTTTTCACCCATCAATAGAGAATAGCAACAGTGTTTTACTTTAGGTGAGAGATAGGAATACAAATTACGAAGGGAAATCCTGTACCAAGACCAACTGTTACCAACTAAACCACAGTCAGCTTTAGAATCAGCGACCTGATTTACCCAAGATATGTCGGATTTTTTAAAAAAAATCCTACTTAAAATGAAAGAGCGGGATGAAGCGCAAGTCGATCCAGGGGCTCCTGGTTTATTGCTAAAGAGGTATATTACTCAATGCAGGTTAGCTTCCCTTTAACAGACAACATTCATCACCACACAGTCACGGCACTTAAACAAGTGGCAAACGAGAGCCTCCCTCCTCCTCGTGTATGATGACGGGTAGGTGGGAAGGGCGCTTGGATGGACTTAGAGATGAGCGGCCTGTGCTCGCCCAACGGGTTGCCCTTGTTCCTGTGGGCCCCTCTTTTTGATGCTGGGCTCGGGCGGATCCTCTGAGCCAGGGCCCTGGGGGGAGGGGGCGGGAAACGGATCCCCCTAGCCCAGGGCGAAAGGAACGGGGTCCCCCTACCTTTGTCGCACGCCAAGAGGAAGAGCTTCTCATCCAGGGTGGTTTCCTCCTTCACCTGCCTGACGTCCTTCAGCGCCAAAAGCTTGTTAGGGGAGGCCGAGGCCGATGGGTCCGCGCTTTGGTAAAGAGCAGCCATAGCGCCGGCTCCGCTAGGCTGCTGAGGCCCATCGGGAGAGGCAGCTCCGGAGACACCCCCTCCCTTCCTCACGCACACACAGGCAGAAGCCCACCCGGCCAAAAAGACGCGGCCCCTTAAGAAGCAGCAGCCAGAACGAGCGACGCCAGTGCAAACGGCGCACGCGCAGAAAGGCCCCGCGCGCTCTTGTGCCTCTCTCTCCGGGGATGAAGTTGGTGGAAGCGTCGCTCCTTCAGCGACCGACCGTTATGTCCGTTTCCCCGAGAGGGGTTGTTTTTCCTCGGTGCCTTTTTGGGCTTTGGCCCGAACTTTGAGGCACTTCAGTTACTTGGGAGAACCAGCGACTGTGATAGTTTTATGTTAGTCTTTGTTGTTGTTGTTCAGTAGCACAGTCGAGTCCAACTCTTCTTGTTGGTCTTTAGTCCTGTCATATTTATTTCTGCTACTCCTCTAGTTTCTTGTCCCTGGATGGATGGCGGTGTTAGTCTGTGTGTAGCAGTAGAAAACAGCAAGGGTCCAGTAGCACCTAAAGACTAACAGAATGTGTGGCAGGGTATGAGCTACTGGACTTGTTGTGTAGTGGGTTAGAGCATGTAGAAACCACAGAAATGGTTGTAGTGATCAACATTGTTTACTGGTACACAACTAGAACCACGAACACCAGTTGTGTGTCCAACTATATACAGTACCTGGGAACACCCCTAGGTCCTATTGGTGGATTCAAACCTCCTGCCAAAGTCCCTATTGGTTCCTCAAGGAAAATCCAGGAGCCTAGTTATATTGTTCTTAGGGAGTTAAGCTCTGCATTAAATCGCTGATGCCTAGTGGTGGTCAGTGGACACAACAGTACTCTTGGCGGTTCAAGACAAACTGTAAGACTATGTGGTCATTATTAACACCACTTATATGTCTGAGTATCTGTTACTTAAGTAATTATTTTAAAATTCATAGTATTTTCCCTTGTAGTAATATTCTAGACCAGGCCTTTGTTGCTATGAAAATCACCGTTTCCTCTGACTCGGTCACATGGCTGTCATTGGCTCATTTCCTCTTCCTCCATCAGACAGCCAAGACCTAGGGGATGGGCATGATTTATTAGTGTTCCTTGTTCGAGCCTGTGCTTCAAACCTACAAACATGATATGGTTTATGAACGTATGTCATAATTTCAGAAATGAAATACAAAGCTTTCTTTCATGACTCATAAGAGTCCTGGCATTGTATGACCAGGTAGAGTTACCAGATCCCCTTGCTGCGCTGGCATGGGGATTTGGAGGGCATTCCCAGATGTTGGTGATATGATGATGTCACCCAGAAGTGATGTCATTGCATTGGCACCGTTGCACATTGATGCTCTGGTTTAAGAGGCAAAACTCTATGGTTTTAGGTCAAATTTACCATAAAGTTTTGCCCTCAAACCAGAGTGTGGTGTGCAACATCCCCAGTGTGATGATGTCACTTCCAGGTGATGTCATCGTGTCATCTGGATGCAATGCTTGAGACCTGAAGACGGCTTGTTTGAGTCTTTCAGCTTGTCTCTTCCTTTTTGCAGTAGACATTTTCTTTCCATTTTCTCCCCCCCCCCAGCATCTTTTAAGAGGGGAGATCGGGTTCTTGTTAGTTTATATTTGGTTTTAGCTGGAGATGTTTTAATTATTATTGTAAGCTGCCTTGAACCCAGAGGAAAGGCAGAATATAAATGTTTTAATAAAAAAATGTTTCCATCCTTTCCAGTTTTTGCTGGATGAAAATAAGTACATGTGAAGAGAGAAAAAATGAAAAATATACTTGCATTATATTGTTCGAGAATATACATACACTCACAGGGCAGCCTGGTTGTTCAAACAATCCAAATGTTTGCTGCCTGAGCCCAGTCCAGGAACCAAGCTGAACCTGAGAAATGTACAGTTGTGTACCCCAAGATTTCTTTCAGCACCACAGTGTATGTAATTCAGCACACAGAACATTCATATACCTGGTGTGAATCTTCTGCTGATACTACCAATGGAAAGCTGGGGTATCATCATGGTCAGAACAAGAACACAGCCCAAACAGGAGATTAGGGTAGGAATTTTGCACAAAATCTCACTCTTCTGCTTGTATGTGTGTGGTGTGCATTAGTGTAACATGGAATAGAGACCCAACCTCCCCTTATAATGTAGTTGGATTGCCAAAATCATATTATCAAATTGGCTAAAGAGCCTTCAGGTATAAGACTGTCCTCCATTGTGCAGCATTACCAGAATTTTACAGCAATTTGATTTCCTCCTACATGCAATTGAGTTTAGAAGGTACATTTCTAGTAATTCAAAGAATCCTGGATGCCTGAAAATAAGTTCTGTGTTAACTATTGCTATGGATCTTCTGGGGGTTAGAGTAGAATTAATATACTCTACCCAGAAAATCAGCAACACATATGTTGTAATAATACATATTTACAAAGATGTGAATTATATATAAAAGAAGGCACAAAAACTGGACTTGCTATCTTGCTTTATTGCTTTTTAATGTAACATTTTTAAAAAGTCAGTTATTTACACTTATTGCAAGACTTACTACATAAACTTTGTTATCCATGTTACCATTGTTAAACTTGTTGTTTAACCTTATTCTAGTAGACCATACATTATAAACAATGTGATTGTTCAAAGAAAAAAACCTTAATTTTAAAAAATCAAAATACGTTTAAGAGGTTTGATATTGCATGTATCAAAACAAAAACAAAAATCTCAAGAACAGGACACAGCCAGGTTCCAAACAGCTAATCTTAGTACATTGCAAATTTTGATTTTAATACTAGGGTTACTAACAAATTAAATAATTTTTAGTTGGACTAATCTAATAGATTAATCTATTAAATGTAAATAAATTTGCACACTAATACTTTTTGTGTGTGTGATGCTAAAATAAAAGTTAATGTATAATTTAATGAACCATAGCTATCGCCTTAGGGGCTAGTGCAATAATTTAGCCCATTTCTGAAATCTAAAAGATTGGAGGCAGGCTACAGGTTAACTCATCCTACTTCAAGTCCCTCCTCTCTACGGTGGGAATTCCCCTCACTTGTCTTTCACAAGTCTCAGTGATGATTAAGACTTACATTAACACTGGCTTCATGTAAAGCCAGCTTCTTACCCTGATTTCCAATCCTGATTTTAACCGAAAATCTTGTTGGTATTATTGATAGTTAACAGTAGTGCTGACATAACAATTGACTTTGGATAAGTCTAAGAGGGAATGCTTTAGAGAATTCATCCTTAAAAGGGGAGAGACTAAACTGAGGAAGCTCAGACACCCATGTCCCACCCACAACCTTTTAATTTAGGATCATGGACAGGCTGCAACTGCTCTAGCTCTCATTGTTACAAGGCCATCTTTAGTATTCATTCTTCAGTATAGTAGTGCAACAGAACACAAATAGCCAAAAAAATTAACAAGCAAATCCACCAGATGAAATTTGCCTTCTCCAACTAAAACAGGTCCCACTGATCAATAAGCTAACACTTTAGTTGGTTAATTTATCAATTAAACCACGTTTGAAGCCATAAGATTAACAGGAATTTGGCAGTCCTTTATTATAAGGCATGGACACTGACTATTGGGAGCTTGGATCAACATAATAGAGATGGAATGAAATCAGACTTTCAAGGCCTTTCAATCATATGGCTATATGTTAGTACACACAGAAATCAAATCTTAATTTCACAGCAGCTTCTAAAATAACATTGTAAAATCATGATTTGTGTACTAAGAAAACAACCTAAATACTATTTGTTTCAAAATGGTATATAACAGTAGTCTTAACATAATGATTACTGCATTGCAGTGTAATCTCACAAACTACTAATATGTAAAGTTCTTCAGATGAAACCTTAAGTATAAACAACTGAGTTAGGTAAATAATTTCTCTATACATCTCCACATTTTTGCATATAAATTATATCCGGCTTTACAGCTATTTTATGTCATTAGTCTATAAACAGTGAGGCATTCTTTGTATTGATCATGGCAGAAAATGTGAAAAAAATCTTCTTTATTTTATTCTGTTCAGTCCTTTTGCCATCAAGCATGCAAATACTGTCATAACCATTTTTGGCTTCACTTCTACCAAATCATCTGGTAGGGCATATATACACGCACCAACTTTCCGAGCAACTGAAATAGCATATCTTGGAGGGAAGAAAGGAGAAAAAATTATTACTCAACAGGCATAACTTAAATATATTTAAATATATGTATTTATTTAAAATATGTAGATACTTCCCCTTTTCCCCAAGTATATCAGGACCCAAGCTGAACAGCAACAATATAAAAACAGTATAAAAACAACTGGATAACAAATAAACATTAGAACACATAAAATACATTTAAAACATATGCTAAAACAACCTAAAACCCTTGTGCCCACACTAATAGGATATCCCTCCTAACAGGCTCAGGCATTTATTTATTTAATTGGTCACAAAAGAAAATGACACGTCTCTTTCCCAGGGAGGATTGGATACATGAGAGCTACAACAACTTTATGACACTGTAATTAAAAGTCAAGAAAAACAATAATATGGCTATGAGAAAACACTGCAAAAATGGTTAGAAATCAGCACAAGTTTTTTATTTGCTAAAGCGTGCCACCCAGCCCGAGTCTGCTAGATTCTCACTGGAATACCAGCAATCAGCTCAGTGACAGCCACAGTTCTTGTATCAGATATAAAGCACATTCAACCAGTGTGGCTGACAGACAAGTCCCAATCCAGTAATGGAAATCTTGGTGCAAAATCATGATTGTGTGTGGTAGTGGTAGTCTGGGCCATGTTCAAATGGTTAGGTACATTTTTAAAATGCAGATGGGAATGTACTTGTTATGTATTGGACTGTGAATCAAGCCTATTCTTTTCCATGTTAAGCTTGATTCTGAATGTGGATTCTAAGCTGTCGCATTCTTATTGGTCGGTTTCTGCAAAACCAGTGTAAATAGCCAATCACTGTGTGATAATGTTGCAAAGAGGGAACAGTCCTGATTAGTCTTTATCCCTGCAATGCCATTGGTCTTTAACTTGTTATGGGTGTGGCTTTGACAGCCCGGGAGAGTTTAAAAAGGAGCTGTGCTCCACTGTTTGTGTTGTGTGTTCCTGAGTTGGTGTTTGTCGTTAATAAAGCTGAAATCACTTGTTAAGCTTACTACGTTGTTGAGTCTCATACTTAACAATTGGCGACGAGGATGGGATGCTGAGAGCGGGTAGGCAGCCCTGCTGAACCGACGCAGAACGGCAGACAAGGACACACACCCGGCCGCGCCGACTGAGGCTCCACAAGCAGTGGTCAACCCTCCGGTCGAGATGGCCGTCAACCCGGCGTTCGAGGCGTTCGACCCAGCAACAGAGGACTGGGACTCTTATCTGGCACGGTTTGAGTTCCACCTCCAGGCAAACCAGATTACCAACGAGGCGAGGAAGAAGGCGACGCTCCTGAGCTCATGCGGCAAGGCCGCCTTCGACATCGCCCGTTCCCTGGTCGCCCCGACTGAGCTAAGCGCAGCAACATGGGCTGACATCACGGCCAAACTGAAGGGCCATTTTTCGCCGCAACCATCTAGAATCGTATGCCAGCACGCGTTCTACAAGAGGTGCCAAGGGCCATCTGAATCGATAGCTGAGTACGTCACCGCCTTACGGAAGGCGGCGAGGCCTTGCGAGTTCGCCAACTTGGAGGAAGCCCTCCTTGACCATTTGGTGTGCAGCCTTCGGGACGAGCGCCTGCAACAGCGTCTCTTCGCCCACACCCAACTAACGTATGCGGTCACCTACGCCGAGGCCATCGCAGCAGAGGCCGTGGACAAGTCGATGCGAGAGGTTCGACAGCGGCAGACCCAGGTCAGCAAGGAGCCTGCAGTTCACTGGCAGTTCGCCAGCGAGTCTGACAGCGACGCCGACGGCATGTGCCGAACTCGGGAGACACGCCCACCGCGGAACAGACCGAGAACTTCGACAACCCGTCCCTGCGCAGGCTGCGGCAGTAAGCACGACAGAGACCTCTGTCGGGCAAAGGAGCTCATCTGCCACTCCTATGGGAAGCGAGGTCATCTGGCTCGAGTTTGTCGGGCTGCGAGGAAATCGCCACCGTCATCGTCGCCGCATGCAGATCCCAAGGTTTGGCCTCGAGATGACGGCAGAACGTCCGACTGTCACCAGACTGATACCTGCCCATCGACCGTCCTGGCAACCGGTGACAAGGCCACTCGGAAGATCCACGTCACGCTTCGACTGGACGGCGTTCCGTGCACGATGGAGGTGGACTCCGGTTCATCCGTCACCGTCATCTCCACCGAAACGTGGCAGCACCTATTTCCAGGGAGGAGCCGACGCCGCCTGTCTCCAGTGTCAACACGTCTCACCGATTTCCAGGGGCGACACATTCCGTTGGCAGGAAAAGCTACCTTCCAGGTGGAGTTCAAAGAGCGGAAGCCTGAGCTGTCCCTCCTGGTTGCCGAGGGTGAGAGGGTCAGTTTGTTGGGCCTTGATTGGTTCAAGGCTCTGGGTATTGCAATCACTGGTATTAACAGTATTTGTGAGAATAAAAGGGACTCATTGTATAGAGAGTTTCCTGAAGTTTTTGGGGAAGGGCTTGGAATGTACACGGGCCCCCCGGTTTCTTTTGATTTAGACCCTTCAGTGCGTCCCATACGGCTGAAGTACAGAAAGGTACCCCTCGCTCTTAAGGCAAAGATCGAGGCAGAGCTGGACAAGCTGGTTAATCAGGGCATCCTCGAGCCGGTGCCCTATGGTCGGTGGAAAACCCCCATAGTAACGCCTGTAAAGGCAGATGGGTCGATACGCATATGCGCTGATTATAAGTGTACTGTGAACAAAGCGCTTCCGTAACACTCCTACCCATGCCAGTGATCAGCCATGTGTTGGTATCACTGGGAGGAGGAAAGGTTTTCGCTAAGCTCGACCTAGCCCAAGCCTATCAGCAGTTGCCCGTGGACGACGTTACTGCTGACGCTCAAACTATTGTGACCCATAAAGGGGCATTCCGGGTCAAAAGGCTGCAATTTGGGGTTAATGTAGCCCCAGGTATTTTCCAGGGTCTTATGGAGGGGCTCCTGCGTGGGCTACCCGGCGTTGTACCTTATTTTGATGACGTTTTGGTGGCGGGCTCTGATGAATGTGAACTGATGGCTCGACTCAGAGCAGTGTTGAGCTGGTTTAAGGAAGCCGGGCTATGGGTGAAACGTTCCAAATGTGTGGTTGGGGTGGAAAAGGTCGAGTTTTTAGGGTTCCTCATTGACGCAGATGGGGTCCACCCAACACCAGACAAGGTCACCGCAATACGGAATGCACCACCCCCGCAGTCCAAGAAGGACCTCCAGTCCTTCTTGGGAATCCTTAACTTTTATGGTGCCTTTCTGCCGCACAAGGCGTCAGTCGCCAAACCGCTGCATGCCTTACTTCACAAGGACGCCAAATGGGAGTGGGTTGAGTGGCAGAGGTGTGCTTTTGTTGCTGTTAAAGAACTTCTGTCATCAAGTGCAGTCCTGACGCACTTCGATGAGGATAAACTGCTGGTGCTTGCAGCTGACGCATCCCCTTATGGGGTGGGCGCCGTTCTCAGCCACCTAATGCCGGACGGATCTGAGGCACCGATCGCCTTTTACTCACAGTCCCTCACGAAGGCGGAAAAAAACTATGCCCAAATTGACAAGGAGGGCCTCGCCCTAATCGCTGGAATAAAGAAGTTCCATGACTTTGTGTATGGGCGACGGTTCCTCCTTGTAACTGACCACAAACCGCTTCTGGGCATTTTCTCGCCAGACCGGCCAACGCCAAACATCTTATCACCAAGGATGCTAAGGTGGGCTGTGTTTTTGTCAGCGTATGACTTTGAGCTGGAGCACCGACCGGGGAAGGCTATTGGGCACGCTGACGCCCTTAGCCGCTGCCCCGCACCACTGACTGACTCTAACGCAGAGCCTGAACTGGACGTTTTGGCAATTGAGGAACTTCCGGAGGCACCGGTTACCTCCTCGGACATTGCCGCTGTGTCGGCAAAGGACCCTGTGATTGCCCGGGTTCTCAATTGGGCGTGGAGGGGGTAGCCGACGAGGAAAGTGGAGGTGGATTTTAAACCGTTCGTTTCCCGCCAAAACGAGTTGTCGGTGGCAAAGGGCTGTTTGCTTTGGGGGAGTCCGGTGGTGATTCCCTCCAAACTAAGGGAAGACGTGTTGGAAGCATTACATGTGGGCCACCCGGGTATAGTCCACATGAAAGCCCTCGCCAGAGGGTACGTGTGGTGGCTGAAACTGGACGAGGACATTGAGGCCTGGGTAAGGCAGTGTATGGAGTGTCAACAGTCCCGTCCAGAACCACCACAGGCTCCCATTCAGCCCTGGGAGAAAACAAGGAGGCCATGGTCCCGCCTCCATATCGATTTCGCGGGCCCATACCATGGGCAAATGTTTTTTGTGTTGATAGCTACTCCAAATGGTTGGAGGTGGTGCCCATGAGGTCAACAGGGTCTGGGGCAGTAATCAACGCCCTCAAGAGGTTGTTCTCAACCCACGGGCTGCTGGACAGTTTGGTCTCGGACAACGGGCCACAGTTTGTGTCAGCGGAGTTTGAGGGGTTCCTCAGAGACAACCTCATCCGCCATGTGACTTCTGCGCTGTTCCATCCGGCCTCCAGTGGTCAGGCCGAGTGGATGGCACGGACAGTGAAGGAGTCACTTGGGTGCCTGACGTGTGGGGACTGGGGCCAGAAAATTGCCTCTTTCCTACTGAGGCAACATATCACCCCGTGTTCAACGACGGGGAGGAGCCCAGCTGAACTGTTAATGGGCTGAAAGCTGGCTTCATTGTTAGACCGCCTGCACCCTGACCTCGACCAGTCGAAGCAACGGTCAGGAACCCCTGAGCAGGGGAGAGTTTTCCTAGTTGGGGACAAAGTGTTTGCCCGCAACTATGCGGAAGGTCATCGGTGGCTACCAGCCGTGGTCACCAAGGTAGCAGGATCCAGGCTGTACGTGGTCCGGCTTCCCAGCGAACGGGAGATACGCCGCCACGTAGACCAGCTCAGGGAGCGCTGGGCAGACTCAAGCGCCAAGTCGGTGCCCGAGCCTGAGCTGGTCCCCGAGCAGGAGGGGCCTCCCGCTGAGGAGGTGAGTGCTGCGGAACGGGAATCGGAGTCTGGGCAGTCCCCAACTCCAGTGCCTGAGATCCCTGTTAGTGTTTCTCCTTCTCCTGCGAGAGAAGTCGAAGGAGTCCCCGAAGAGTGTGCCGCTCCACCGCCATTGGAGCAGAGACCTCTGCGCCGGTCGAGCCAAAGCCGAGGTACCCCCCCACACCTGAAAGATCATGTTTGGAAGGGTAATGCTCCACCTTAGGGGGGAGGAATTTGTTACGTATTGGACTGTGAATCAAGCCTATTCTTTCCCATGTTAAGCTTGATTCTGAATGTGGATTCTAAGCTGTCGCATTCTTATTGGTCGGTTTCTGCAAAACCAGTGTAAATAGCCAATCACTGTGTGATAATGTTGCAAAGAGGGAACAGTCCTGATTGGTCTTTATCCCTGCAATGCCATTGGTCTTTAACTTGTTATGGGTGTGGCTTTGACAGCCCGGGAGAGTTTAAAAAGGAGCTGTGCTCCACTGTTTGTGTTGTGTGTTCCTGAGTTGGTGTTTGTCATTAATAAAGCTGAAATCACTTGTTAAGCTTACTATGTTGTTGAGTCTCATACTTAACAGTACTTGTCCAGTGCCAATAATTAGCATGTGGTATAAGCTTTCATTTGGTCACATGGGAAGCATTCACCTCCATTCGAAGTACATATATATAGCTAACACAAAAATTGATAGTTTGTGTATATCTGTTAGCTGAGGATAACAAAAGCATCTCTAGAAGTCCAGTGGCAGTTTAACAAGGTATTCTGCCTCAGGCCTATGCCCCCATCTCCATGCATTACCTCTGACCACTGCCTCCAGCCAAAGCAGTGACATTATTTCCCTTGTTCCCTGGGCATCTTTAAACACAGCACAGCAAGTCTTCTCTTGTTTAAAGATGCCTGGAGTATGGAGGAAAGAAGGAAGGAATATTAGCTGACTTGCCTGTGGGGAGACTGAGGTTAGGCAGAAGAGGCAATGGTCAGTGAGTGTTGTGGGCCAGCCAAGCTCAGCAGAGCAAAGGGACACAGAGGAATCCTCTGAGGAAGAGGGGCCAACATAGCTGACCCAAGCCCACAGCCAGTGGCAGAGGTACTGCAGGAGGAGGCAGTCTCTGAGGGGCAGATATGATTCTCAGCCAGGAACCAGTACACTGGCCCTTCAGCATTCCAGCTCTGGACTGGCAACAGCCAGTTGCCAGTCAGTTCACCCCCCTCATCACCAGAGCCTTGGGAGTGCCATCGGAATGAAGATTAGGTGAGAACTTCAAGCCAGAAGGCACAGTGCCCATCTAGAAGCACAGCACTGTCCCAGCTTCAGCAATGAGGATGAGTGCTTGCAGAAGCAGGACTGAGGCAGCTGGCCCCTCTTCCTCAGAGGTTAGCAGCGTGGATAGATTCTGGATAGATTTCTTGTCTCTGACCTTGGCCTGTATTGTAGAAACCTTGCTCTTGGATTCCTTTGGACTTGAAGCTGTGAGTGCTGCCTAGCCTATACCTGAACCTTGGAGCTGTATTTTGACCAACTCTGATGTTGAGAAACTAACTCCATGTACTTACTGTTTGTCAGCAGCCAGGACAGTGAGGGAATAAGGCAAGAGTGGTAACAGAAACTGACAACCCCCAAATCTGCTGAGGCCACCATGTTACCTCATCTCATATACAATAAAATTGTTAGCATTTAAGGTGGCACAGAACTCTTAATTGTTTCTGGTATAACAGGATAGCACTGCTACTATTTAGGAATCACCTGCCATGTGTAATTATTTATCAGCAACTACAGCTGGGTCAAGAGACTTATAATGGTTATAAAGGGGGGGGGGGAGTGGCAAAGACTTACTTAGCATTATTCAATTTATCTGTTTCAGAAAGATTTTCCCTCTTGATCATTTCTGGATGGATTGCTTTTGGTGCGATGGCATCTATCAAATCGAGCACAGGTAAACTGGTGCTAATAGATTTATCCTAAAAAAAGGTGTTGAAAGATTTTCAATAATGAATGGATTCATCAATATTTTTCAGATATCTGCCTTTTTTGTATCCACATTTCTACTAATAACACAGTTCATGCAAAAATAATGTAATTCCTTTCCAGAACTTTTCATCAAGGTAGATATTCATTACAAAAAAAAATCAAGACAGGAAGTTATTTTTTTTCAGGGCATATTGGAAAGGCACCAAGGCTTCAGTCTGTAGTCTTAAAGTAGAATGTATTGCAGACTTAATTGGATTAGATGGTGCTGGGTGAAAAGCAGGCTTTCAAGTTGCACCAAAGGCTGATGGGGGAAAGAAGAGGGAGAAATCCGATCAAATTAAAAGTTACATTTTTAAAAAAATATTCTGCAGACCAACATGGCTACCTACAATCTTTGCCTATAACTCTGCATAGTATGCTGCAGACTAAATTTTAATAATTAATGATATATACTTGCTGGACCTTAAATTAACAAGAAATCTCATGTGTACTATTAGTAACAGGTCCTTGGATCATCCTAGTGTAATCCTTCTGTGAAAATCTTTTATAACTGTCTTCTGGCTTTTCATCCCATTGTTATCCATGAAAAGATTATTTTGCTTGTGGTCTGAGGCTACTTAGTATTAAATAGAAGATCGCATCAGAAGTCTCCAGTAATTTCTTGCACCTATCAACATTTTAGTGGTACTATTCATCAAGCTGATTTTCTTGTGTGATTAGAGTCTCTGGCAGAGGTCTTTCACCTACTATTTTATCCTTTTTAACTGGAGATGCTAGGGACTGAAACTGGGACATTCTGTGTGCAAAGCAGAGGCACTTCCACTGAGCCACAGCCTCTCCCCATACCAAGCTGATATGTCCAAGCAAATTCATTAGCAATACAATCCATTTATAGTGCTAATTATTTTGCATTATGTCTACTCATTATAGATCTATAGTTACTCTGTGTACCATGTCAGGGGCTGGGGCACAGGCAGAGGGAGTCTGAGTTCAGTCCGAGGTCGAAGCCGAGCAGGAGCCGATAGAGAAAGTCCAACACACAAACCAGAAGTGGAGTCGTTCAGAGCTGAGGTCAGAAAGCCGAGAGTTCAGAGCAGGGATGGAGTCCGGAAACTAGGACGAGGTGGGTGCAAGAGCATTGCAAGATTGACTAGTTGCTTCCACAAAGAAGCTGGCCTAAAGCAGGGAGCTAAATACCCCTTTGCTGCTGTTTCCAATTAGTGCTCGGTGTGAGCGGCCAAGTGTCTGTTAAAACTCAGGACTGAAGGACTGTCTGCCCCGCAAGCGAGCTTCCCGCTGCCGAGACACCAAATCTTGGCAGAGTCAGTCCATTAAGTGAGCAACCCAAGGAGGCGAGTTGGGGGGGGGCTGTCTGCTAGTAGTTGTTCCTTGTCAGCTGTTACTGATGTGGGCAGCGATAGCAAACTGTCAGTTTCTGGCGCTTCAGTGGGGCCAGGTGTGGGTTCTGCTGAAGCCGTCAGCTCCCCCTCGCCACAGCCCATGACATACCATATATTCCAGGATCAGGAAGACCACTTCCTAAAACATGAAAAAATGGTTATATTGTCATATAACATTTTATGCTTGTATTTTTATTGATGGGTAGCCTGATCCACAGAGTGTATCGGCACAATCTCCAGAGAACTTAATGTATGATTACATTAGGCTGCAGAGTGTACCGGTGCAACCTCCACTGAATGTAATGTATGATTACATCAGAGGATAGTTTTAAGGTTTGCAGTGTTTGATTTATATGACAAAAGTTCAGATAAGATTATAGATTCAGGGGTAGAAACATGGGGGGCTGCAACACCGTGTTACTTCTGGAAAAAACCCAAACGTGATGTAGGGTAGCTGTAGGAATTGCTGGAAACTTTATGGTTTTACCATAGAGTCTCCAGCAATTCCTAGAGCTACTGTATATCACGGCCTGGTTTTCCCCAAGAATGGTGTACACAACACCATTAAAAAAAAAATCCACTACCACTTTCAGCAGTAGTAGATAAAGCAGCCCTATAAGACTACAAGGTCTGAAAGTCTGCAGTTATGTTTACTGAAGAGTAAACATTTTGGGATCTAAATTTCTTGTGTGACTTTGTGATATTATGCAGTGATTTCAAACATATAAGAGAAGCCAATGTTGAATCAGGCCAATGGCCCATCTAGTCCAACACTCTGTCACACAGCGGCCAAAATATACCAGATGCCATCAGGAGGTCCAGCAGTGGGGCCAGGACCCACTGCTGCCCCCTCCAGCACCAAGAATAGAGTGCATCACCTGCCCCAGACTGAGAGTTCCCATCTATACCCTGTGGCTAATAGCCACTGATGGACGTCTGCTCCATATGTTTATCTAATTCCCACTTGAAACTGTCCATGCTTGTAGCTGCCACCACCTCCTGTGGCAGTGAATTCCATATGTTAATCACTCTTTGGGTGAAGAAGTATTTCCTTTTATCTGTTCTAACCCGACTGCTCAGCAATTTCACGGAGTGCCCACGAGTTCTTGTATTGTGAGAAAGGAAGAAAAATACTTCTTTCTCAACCTGCTCAATCCCATTCATAATCTTATAAACCTCGATCATGTCACCCCTCAGCCGTCGTTTCTCCAAGCTAAAGAGCCCCAAGTGTTTTAACCTTTCTTCATAGGGAAGGTGTTCCAACCCTTTTATCATTCTAGTTGCCCTTCTCTGCACTTTTCCCAGTGCTATAATATCCTTTTTGAGATGCGGCAACCAGAACTGTACACAGTATTCCAAATGAGGTCGCACCAATGATTTATACAGGGGCATGATGATACTGGCTGATTTGTTTTCAATTCCCTTCCTAATAATCCCCAGCATAGCGTTGGCCTTCTTTATTGCAGCTACACACTGTCTAGACATCTTCAGTGAGTTATCTACCACGACTCCAAGATCTCTCTCTTGGTCTGTCTCTGCCAGTTCAGACCCCATCAACGTGTATTTATATTTAGGATTTTTGGCTCCAATGTGCATCACTTTGCACTTGGCCACATTGAACCCCATTTGCCACGTTGACACCCATTCACCCATCCTCGACAGATCCCTTTGGAGTGCCTCACAATCCTCCCTGGTTTTCACCACCCTGAACAACTTCATGTCATCTGCAAATTTAGCCACTTCACTGCTTACTCCCAATTCCAAATCATTAATAAACAAGTTAAAAAGCATCGGACCGAGTACTGATCCCTGTGGTACCCCATTGCTTACCACCCTCTACTGATAAAGTTTCCCATTTATACTCACTCTCTGTTTTCTATTTATAAGCCAGTTTTTGATCCACAAGAGGACTTGTCCTTTTATCCCATGACTATTGAGTTTACTTAGGAACCTTTGATGAGGAACTGTATCAAAAGCTTTCCGGAAGTCAAGGCAAATAATATCTATTGGGTCCCCCTTGTCCACATGTTTGTTCACTCCCTCAAAAAACACTAACAGGTTAGTGAGACAAGATCTTCCCTTACAGAACCCATGCTGAGTCTGCCTCAATAGTTTTTGTTCATCAATGTGCCTACTAATTCTTTCCTTAATAACAGTTTCCATCAACTTACCTGGTATTGATGTCAAACTGACTGGCCTGTAATTTCCTGGATCTCCCCTGGAGCCCTTTTTAAAGATGGGAGTGACATTAGCTACCTTCCAGTTCTCAGGAATGGAGGCAGATTTTAATGAAAGATTACATATATTTGTCAGGAGATCCACTAGTTCACATTTGAGTTCTTTCGGAACTCTCGGATGAATGCCATCTGGGCCTGGTGATTTATTAGTTTTTAAATTGTCCATCAGTCGTAGGACTTCCTGTCTTGTCACCACAATCTGATTCAGGTCTTTCAAACCCCCACCCGAAATCGGTGCTTCTGGAGTGGGCAAGCACTTCTCCTCTTCCACAGTGAAGACAGAGGCAAAAAATGCATTCAGCTTCTCAGCCA